>JAAOAT010000473.1:0-23465 GCA_013186855.1 Fusarium ramigenum
CAGCCTATCATACCAAGCCTCTTGGGTAACATCCACCACTGCAACTAGTCCAATAAATTCCCCCGCCTGATATCCTGTGCCCCGTGGCCCCCATGGCCCCCATCTCAACTCCCAAGAAGCCAAGCCAGCGGCAATAACAACAAACCGTTATCATTTCTAGCCACAACAAAAACGCCGTGCTACACCCGCATCTCAAAAAGTCCCCCCAACGCCGGAGTTTTACTGGATAGACTTAATTTTTAGGGTTACAACTAGAGTGGGCAGCCGGCAGATCTGATAAGGCTATTGTACAACTGATCATCAGGCCAATGAGAAGCTCTCGTGATGCCACTTGCCGAGTCACGATGTCGGACGATAGGGATCTAGTGACTCTCGGGGGCGGGACCCCTCACGGGAAAAGAAGTGGGCTCGTCTCCGCAAGTGGAGATGTCCGACGCCGATCGACCTAGCACCAACACGGACTGCTCACACGTCATTCGAGTGCGTGGCTTGAGGGGAACCAAGCATTGGCTCGTTTCGAAACTTGGCATGGTCATTCCTCTCTTTTTCCCCATGCATCTATATCGATATTGATATTCGCCTTTTTGATATTGTTGAGACCCTTTTTGAAGCATATAAAGCCCTTTGTGAATACCCTGCTTTTCTGTCTCTGCCGTGAGGATAACGCCGCTTTGTCTTCTTATCTACTAGTGCTGTGCTGTGCCGCGTGCCTAAGCGAGCTTCACGTCTTTTTTCCCGCCCATTTCTCACGAGACAATTTTCCAAACGGTCATCCCTTTTGACCATGAGATTCCAATCCCCTCTCACCGCAGTGGTTTCAGCCCTGTGGCTCCTCTGCCCATCAGTCATAGCCCAAGAACCCGCGGATGCATCGGGTTCTTTATCCCTCAACACCGACAAGCCATTGTGGACGTTTGAGTACGAGACTTCAACCCCCAACCTCGCCAACTGGGTTGGTCTGTACTACAGCGCCGGCGGCGGGCCCGTGGACCAGAAGAAGGGCTCGTCCAACTCCATCAAGTGGAAGTGGGCGCCTCATGACAAGGGCGATGTGCAGCTTGACTTTGGGAGCCTTGAGCCTGGCAACTACACTGCTTTCTTCCTGTCGAATGGCGGTTATACGTGGCTTGCTCCACCGCTTCAGATCATCAAGGGTCGTGAGCTTGATGGTGATGTGAAGTTTATTGTTTCTGATATTTCTCTGCCTAATGCTCGTGTTGGTGATGGTTACTCGCATAGCATCAGAGGTCTTGTCCGCGGTGGAGGCGGCACAATGAAATTCTCCAGCGAGGGCTCTAATGCTGACTGGGTCAAGATCAGCGCTGATGGTGTCATCTCCGGAACGCCTACTTCAAGCGCTGATAAAGCCGTTTTCACCGTTCGCGCCACCGGAAGGGATTCCGCCTCTTCCGGCGTCTTCACCATCAATGTCTCTGGCTCTGACAAGGCTTTCCTAAGTCAGCTCAAGGTCATGACTCTCAACATGTGGAACGGCGGTACTATGGTTACCAGCTACCACGACAAGCAGGTCAAGTTTCTCGCCTCGTCCGGCGCCGACGTCGTTGGTATTCAGGAAGACCAGCAGGGTCGCCATGTGTCCCGCCTCGCTGATGCTCTGGGCTGGTATCACTGGTCAAGCGGTGGTGATGTCGGTGTTCTTAGCAAGTATCCCATCGTCGAGGACTACGGTGTCATCAGCGGTCCTGCTCGTTCCGGCGGTGTCAAGATTGCTCTCGATGGCAAGAACCAGCAGATCAACTTCTTCGTTGCTCATCTGGGCTATACTCCCTATGGACCTTACGACACATGTTATGATCATCTGCCTGTCGATAAGATCATTCAGCGAGAAGCCCAGTCCGGTCGTACTCCTCAGATGAAGGCTACCCTTGAGGGAATGAAGAGCCAGCTTGACAACGCCGACGATATCCCTGTATTCTTCGTCGGCGACTTCAACGCCCCCTCTCATCTCGACTATGTCGATGGCTTGAAGGAGAAGAACTGCGGATACACCGACATCCAATGGCCTACCTCGGTTCTCCCCAAGGAGAAGGGCCTCATCGACTCATTCCGCGTGGCTCATCCCGACCCGGTCAAGGAGCAGGGCATTACATGGTCGCCCATCTACATCTGGAACGGTGGCTACGGAAAGCCCGAGCCTCTTGACCGAATTGACTTTATTCTCCACAAGGGTAAGGGCCTCAAGGTCACTGACTCTCATACCGTGGTCGTTGGCGAGCCTAAGCCTGAGCCTAACCATAAGGAGAATGAGTGGTTCTCTGACCACGCGGCTGTCTTGACGACTTATGAGCTTTAGGTCTGGAACCAAGCTATGAAGTCAACTTTGGTGTTACGGCCTATTTAGATGAATGATGATAAATAAGAATGAATAAAAATTTCTTCAACAGAATGCATTAAACTGAGGTCCTTTTGCTGCGAATAACTCGGGATGAGATGGTGTTTCTGTACCCCAGCTCAAAGCAAATGTCGCGTCGGCCCCCAAGATGGAGAATGTTTTATCCTAAATGTGATAAGAAAATAACATATCAATACCTAACCTAACAAACAGCTTGGTTTTAATTGGAAGCTGAGTCGCCCCCCCGATTCCCTCGACAGCAGGAGTTGCTGCTGTCGCGTGATCAATTTCTATAAATATACTAGACTCGGCAATCAAATAACCATGTGAAATTCCACATGCAATTCCCATCTACAAACAATTACTTAATTGCCGTCTCAAAATCGGGGTCCTTTTGTTTTGCCCCTTCTGCAACTCATCGCGTTTCAGAAATCTAGCGAAAGCGGGTGAAACAAACCCCCGAAACCACAACATGTCCATTCTCCACAGATCAGATCATGAAGCGATTTTGTTTCCGCCAAGTGATCTATCTCTCCGCAAGAACCCATCGACTGCCGTAATCGTCATCCACAGGCTTCCAATCTTCAAAGCATTCCTCCTCAGGGCCTCTGGAGAGGTTTTCATAGTCCCAGATCGCGGGGTAGCGGTAAAAGTAGACGTGGCGGAGACTGAGGGTAAATGATTTGGAGCCGGAGCTGAGGAACGTCTGCATCATATCTCGGATTGCTGTTCCGGTGTAGATATCTCGGAAGGTGGCATGATCGCTCCATCGTTCGTCTTTGATGGAGAGAGAGATGAGATTTGGTGGCAGGAGATCGGCCAATGGTTGCCAATCATCCGATGCTGTATGACCATGAAGAAAAGTGAGAGGAATTTCAAGATCTGTTAATGACAGAAACTCTCGAAAGTCGTCAATCTGGCCGTGAGTCAGCGGCCATTCATGATCGGAGAAATCGATAAGCCCTCTCTGCATAATAGTCAAGTTGAGCGTTAATTTGGTCAGGGTCTGACGAACATGCTCCAGTCCTCTTCTCAGCTCATCAACGTCAAAGTCGCATTCAAAAGCAGGAAGATAGCACGCATAGTACAAGGTCTTGAGATTGGGTGTCTGCGCAAGCATTGCCGTGATGTTATGGGTGTTTGACGAGCAGTGATCCAGATGAAGCGTCGTGAGAAAGGTAGCCTGCGGGGCAGATGAAAGAGGCCAGAAAGGAGTCGTGTCTGCCAATGCACTGTTATCCCCTTTGCGATGACTGGCGAAGCTTTCGAGGGAGAGAGTTCTAGCGTTTGGGAGATAGAATGACAATGGGTGGATTCCTCTTGGAAGTTGCTGGTAACCTAACCAGCCTCGAAGATTGGCGACTTCGAAGTAGGTGACATTCTGAAGACTTGGTGACTTGCTTTGAGGTGAAAGTGAGTACTTGAACAGCTCGAGGAGCCATTTGTGGCTGTACAGAAAGTATCCAAGGTCAATTGTAAGACTCTGGACTTCAGTGCATGCCGCGATGATGAGCGATAAGATAAGATCAAAATCCCGATCCGCAAACGCCCCATTCAATTTCTCCGTTTCAGAAAAGCTCAATTCCTCAATCCCATCAACAATTAATTGCCGAGCCTTCTCATTCTCCACCGGGTGAAAAGTCAAAGGCTTCAATTTCCCAGTATGACGAAAATGCTCATCGTGAACATAATTCTCAATCCGAAATCTCAAGCTTTTCACATGACTCCTCAGCGCAGGTCGACTCAATATGGCAAAAAGAAAGCCAACGCCCCAGGGTAGACGCCTTCTGCGTGCCGCGCGTATCTTGTCGAGCCGTCTCAACTGCTTGGGCTCAGGTGGCGGGGAATCAGGCGCTTCGACGTCGTGGGTTATGGTGATGTCGCGGTAGAGAACTGAAACAGTTGCGGTGTGGAGATCTTTGCTTGTTTGACAAAGATGGAGTTGATCGCGAATGGATAACCGAGGGATGATCTCGAATCTCAAGATGTTGATTGTTTCAACGAAAGTGGCCATGTTTGCACCGATTCGAGGACAGTGAGAGAATGAAAGAACAGAAGAATTTCTTGATATGTTTCCTCGTATTTGAGATTATATACACTTGAGTCTAGTAAAAGCTATACGCCGTTTGCTCTAGATTCGGTGATTTGCTCATCTGGCTAGGGTCACTCTAGGACCCATCGTGAAGAAAAGAAACTGTGGATCGTCAACGCTGAGACCCGTGCTCCCCGACGGTACAAGCCGAAACCAGGCCGAGTCATTACAGAGTCGCAATCTCTCTCTGTATACGACTCTGCAAGTCAATTGATACAATGGATCTTCCTCAGCAGACGTTATCTGATACAAATGATAAGCGAGTGATCTCCTCTTGAGTAGAAGACCCTCGAGAAGAGAAAACAGTTCTTTTCCGCTGAGTAACACGCCAAGAATCCGAGCGCAGACTAGTCAAACTTAAAAGGCTGGAGTATAGAAACTTATCAGATCAATCAGCGTCTGCCCCAAGATAAGACGTTGGTAGAAACCAACAATGTTCTTTAATTGGAATACCAAGCTTTCTCTCCTCTATTTCTAGATAGCCAAGAAAGAGCTTCATCCTGCGGGGGGAAGGGGAACGCGTTGGCAGTGACACACTGCCAAGAGCATTATACCCAGGTCATGATACACTATATCAGCGGGGTTCTTCTCGTTCAAAAGTGCCGATATCTACAATAAACGACTCGTTCCCCAGATGATCACCGCAGACACTGAGACGGCCAAGAAATAAGGGGACCGCCGGAAACTAGACGTTCCGCCCCCTGCGGTGGAGTATACTCGCCATTACGACGTCGTAGAATTTCACAACCTGCGACACCAGATCTGCCCTTCGCTCCCGTTAACATGCTTAACTTGTAGCGCGCAGATCGCGACGCCAAACCAAAACGGTCTCGGCTACATGGTATTCCCGCCCAGAAAAAAAAAGTACCGTAGCTGAGTGAAACAGAGACGCTTGAAACTGTGCCGTGACACGATGCTCGTTTCACATCAAAAGTCGCCTCAATTTGTTATTTATCAACTTAAAATAGTTTATTATAACGTCGCCAAGAAGACTATAAAGATGAACTCAGATCCCGCCAAGCTGGGGGTTTTTCCTTTCTTTCGATATCCTGCACTCTCTGTTCTAGGCTGGTACCTGGGCGACATACATTTCCTTTGTACGTTTCCTTGTGTTCTTCTCTCTCTCTTTCCTTGGAATTTTGTTTCTATTCTTCCTTGGTTTGTTTCTAGTCTTTTTATTTCGATTCGAATGGGAACTGGCTTCTCTTCTATTTGGTAATACAACTTGCTACGATCCTTACGAAACGGTTCATCTCTTTTTCGATCTCAATTCAATATGGATTCTGCAAAGCCTCAATGTGGTGGTTCGGGGACGGGTGAGGATTATCCTCTTGGCTTGCATGTCGGAGGTCTATGTAAGTGCTCCACGCGCTGAAAGCTTGTCGTGGACTACTCCACCGTGATAAGCGACGTGTTTGCTTGGCGATCTAACAGTTCAACAGTTGCTGTATTTGCTGTTTCTGCTTTCGGTAGGTCAATTGTTTCCTGATATTAGATCTCAATTGCTAATCATTCTCAGGCGCTGGTTTCCCCGTTGCGGCAAAGAGGATAAAGTGGCTCAAGATGCCCCCCAAGATTTTCTTTGCTTGCAAGCATTTCGGTACTGGAGTTTTGATTGCTACTGCTTTCGTTCATGTGAGTATCCACGAACTACTGGTCCAAACTCACCTAACAGTCATCTACAGTTGCTCCCTACAGCATTCGGCAGTCTCACTGATCCTTGTCTCCCCGACCTCTTCACCGAAATCTACCCCGCCATGCCCGGTGTCATCATGATGGCCGCCATGTTCCTCCTCTTCATGGTCGAGCTCTACCTCAACGCCAAAACAGGCGGCCACTCTCACGGCGGTCCGACCGGCACTACAGTCACCGTCGTCCAGCCCCCTCCTCCTCGACCTCAGCGCCCGTTCCCCGAGACCGCCAACTTCAACCATTCTCACGCCCGCAACGACTCCAACGTTTCTGATGACTACGACGATGTTGACTACGAGAAAGCCATGGCTCGCGAGCTGTACGAGAAGGAGAACAAGCCCCACGCTTACTCTTACGATCAGGACAGCAACTCTTCCATGCCTGCTTGGTTCGTCGTCTTCTATGAGCAATATGTTCGACAGCGCTCTGAGATGATGGACATGATCAAGTCAACTCAGTACTCCAACCAAGCCGCCATCGATGACAAGCCCAGTCCCGAAGTCAGCCAGTCCTTCTTTGATGAGGAGGGTCAGACAATTGATCAGGCTACCTACAAGCGCATGTCGATGAACATCACCCTTCTCGAGGGAGGTATCCTCTTCCACTCTGTCTTTGTCGGAATGACAATCGCTATGACGACTGATGGTCTCGTCGTCCTTCTCACTGCCATCATGTTCCATCAGATGTTTGAGGGTCTCGGTCTCGGAGCCCGTATCGCTGCTGTGCCTTATCCCCGCGGAAGCTTCCGACCCTGGCTTCTCGTTCTGGCTTTCGGTTCCACTGCACCCATCGGCCAGGCCATCGGAATCGCCAGCCGAAACTCCTACGACCCCGAGAGTGCACTCGGTCTAATCATGGTCGGAGTCTTCAACTCTATGTAAGTTTCCCTCAAACCACTTCTCTCAACCATGTCTAACAATTCTCAGCTCTTCTGGTCTTCTCATCTACGCTGCTCTGGTCAACCTCCTGGTTGAGGACTTCCTTTCCGAGGAAGCCCAGCACCTCATGAAGAAGAAGGACAAGATCGCCGCTCTCTGCTGGATCGGCCTCGGCGGTAAGTCTCGCCCCCATCTCATCGTCCGTGCTCTCGCTAACTCTGCCAAGCCTTTGGCATGTCTGTTGTCGGTGCTTTCGCTTAGACTTCACAAGTGTTTGAAACCAATAGACATGAAACCACGCGACGGAAAAGACGCGATTCAGGATTATGTTATCCTCATAACGGCTCTTTTTTTATACCTGTACTATACTGGGGAAGGAAATGGTGATGATGTTCGTCGGACTTTCATTCATTACGGAACGAACATTGGGATGGTGTTAAAATTTACGAATATATTGATGTGCATGGATCAACAAATGCGAGCGGTACATAATGATTATGATGATATACTGGGACTCTGAAAGTACTGCTGCTACGATAGAAAAGAAAATAGAATCTTATCTCACTCCGGATACTGAAGTTCCGCTTGTTGATGTTTGAGTTGCGCATTGGTCTTCTGTTGCTGAGTGCATTGACAATAACTTGCTGAGCCAATGGGAAAGTTCTTGGCCGGTTTCATCATCGAGTTCCAGGATACGGTCTTGGCAGCTTGTAAATGTTTGATCAGCCCTTGTATTATAACTCTATTATCAACGTTATTTATTTATAGCTAAATAATACGATTGGCCCATCTACTTGTAGATGTCACAACTCTTGATCGCGATGTGACAATGCATCCCCGTCAACGAACTCCACGTCAGACAAATGGATAGCACGCAAGCCATAGCCATTAAAAGTTTGTAATGAATCCGCAAGCGCTCTGAAGCCGACACCCACAAAGGCTTCTTACATTGCTGTTGACATAACGGTTAATTATCTAGTAGAGTGTTTACGCTTGGTGAACTTCATATACTCTGCTCGGAGACGCCAGGACTTTTATTCTCTTAAGCCCCCAGGTGTTATGACGCTGGAAGCATTAGTTCTATACCAGTCTTCGACAGGCATATATACATGTCAAAAGAAACAACTACACGTTAAATAGCGAATTTAAATATTAGGAAAGTTGAGAAAAAAACTATTCTCAAGAACGATGCTGAACGTGTTGACGGTAAAGAATTTAGTGAGAGCGAGATTTTACCGATGAGTCTTGAATTATGAGCGCAATGCATTGGAGCACGTTCAGGTAGAGCATGACTCAACGTTGTCAGTTTAGTTGGCACTTACGGTTCATCCAGTCAAGCTTCTTCAGAAACCCATCAACTCCAATATGATCCGATGCGAAGAACCAGGGCGGAATATTTCCAGGCTCGTTGACTGACTCTCCAACTCTGATTGGTTCGAGCGTTTCAACGCCTTTGACCAGTTCCGCTTGTGTCCAATCAGACATCACCAGCTTTCCCGATTCGGCAATGTCCGATTACTTCCGTCAAGGGCCTCTTGGTGATTTTGTGTAAAATATGGTGTTGCTTCTGCTTTACGGCCTGTCTCTTTTCATGATTCATGATCAAACTTCCGAGGGCATACTTTATTCGGAGCCATGTCTTACCATCCCCATCGCATTCCCGCATCACGCTGCACGGCCTGTGGACTTGGTCTCGTCTCATAGACCCAGCCTACCGATCTCCAGACGCCCTCCTTTGCACAACCTGCCCGTGCCCAACAAACTCAACCCAAGTCACTCTTGTCGTCAGTGAAGCACTCCCGACGGACAAACCCTCGGTATTGAGTGGCTGCTCGGCATGCTGGAAGGACTTTAAGAAGGGTCAGATGATATGGCGCTGCAAGAAATGCTGGGACAAAACGCTTTGCGAAAGGTGCTAGAAGAATTCCAAGAGAGATTGCAAGCGTGTTTCAAGTGGAGAGGTTGTCATGATGAGAGTTGTGGATGAGGACGAGGATGAGGATTATATTGAAGATGACATGGACAGCGAGGACGACGATGATAGATTGGAGAATGTTTTTGATGCAATTGTCAGCATTGTCAATTGATCACATTGTCGCTATCTCCCTATAGTTGGTTGGTGGAGGACAATCCCGTTCTTTACGATAAAGGGATGTTCGTTGTTATTACTACTTTTGCCAGGCATCAGGCTAGGGGAGGAAATAAAACTCGGGACCTTAAGCCTCAAGATTTAGGTAACTTAGTATAAGTTAGGATAAGTTTAGGACACCTTTTATGGAATTTATTTTATTATCCTAAATTTAGGTCCTATACTTTCTTATTTCCTGAGGTCAGGCTAGAACGAGTACACATCTAATCCAACACCTAATAGCAAATTCTTTCGTGATATGCCCTGGCAGCCTCAGGGAGACAGCGTCTCTTATGCCAATTATCTCGTGTTCTGCATAGACGACAAGTCGAAGTCTCATAGAGACCATTTACTTCAAAGTCCCTACCACAGTAATAACCTCACAAATCCTCCCCTTCCACAAGGAAAAACACTGATCAATCCCACAGAAATCCACCGTTCTTCCTCCATAACCCATTCGGGTCATATCGCTTCTGCACACGCTTCAAGAACCGCTCATTCTTCTTACCGTAACTAGACTGCACAGGCTGGTCTAGAAGCGCGTAGTTCATGTACCGCGGGTTAGCCCGGTAAAACTCTGCCTCCTTGGCTGTTACAGCACCTGGGATGGCGTTTGTGCTGGCTACTCCAGGCGCCATGGACATTGCTAACCTATCTCCAGCCTTACTGATGCGCTCGACAAATTCGAACATCTTACTGTCGTCCTTGGTATCCAGCCAGGCTAGGGTGTAGTCGATCCAAACTGCATCACCAGCGTCAGGTTCAAGGCCAAGCACGTTCTTTACGCCTGTAACGTTCTCGCCAGTTCGCATTGCAAGTGCTGGTACTGGCACCAACGCCATGGAAAAGAGCAGGTTCTGATCACCGGCTGCTGTGGCGTTGGCCATATCTCGAAAGGCCTGCCATTGCTTCAGGTACAGATCAGCGCCGTACGGCGCCAACAAGTTAGGGAATGTGTGGCCACCGATCAACCAACGGTTCTGCGGCGTGTTGCCATTGTTGTTGGATGCTATCAGGGTTGAGTAGTTCTGTGTGGAGGTTGTGTCTGCAATTGGTTCGGCTGCGTAAAAGGCTGCAAAAGGATTTGCGTCGCCGGTCGGCGGTGAAGAGGCGTTGTAAAAAACATAGACGTTTATAAATGACAGTTGAGGGTTGGAGCCCCCTCCCATGCTGAGGTACATGTGTGATAGAGGATCGTACCTAGCGATGAACGCCTGCGTGGCGTTGAAGACTTGACTGGCCTTGTCGATAGAGAAGGTCAAGATGCCGGCCCAAACCTGTGTCGTTTGCTTATATGTCTTGAGGCTGAAACGCGTCACGATGCCGAACTGGTTCCCACCGCCCTTGAGTGCACGGAAGAGGTCGGGCTTGGATGTTTGGTTGACATTGGCGATGGTACCATCGGCGAGAACAACCTCGTAGTTCAGAACATTGTCACAGGCCATGCCGTGAAGTCCAGTGAAGTAGCTAATGCCTCCTCCAATGACAAGCCCACCAACGCCGATTGAGGCGAATCTGCCTCCAATGACAGTCACCCCGTGAGGCTCAAGCGCCTTGTACACATCAACCCATCGTGCCCCAGACCCTACAACAGCATAGCCACTGTCAGCCACATTCTGGACTCCATCAATCAAGTCCAACGAAATGAGAACTCCACCGTCGGTGCTGGACCAGCCGGGCCACGATCCATGACCACCGCTCTTAACGGCAAACCGGACGTCACTACCGCAGGACGAGAGTATCTTCACGATGGAGGCCACCTGCTCTGTGCTTTTGGGGCGTGCGATGCAAGCCGGGCTCAGACCACCCGCCGTTTCGCTCCAGTAGCTACTCTGAACTGTCTCGTAGCCCGTCGAGTTTGGCGCAACGAACGCTTCAGCTGGTAACGCCGACGCGAGAATTGAACATGCTTGAGATGGTGTTGAGCAGAGGCAACTTGCCACTGCGGGGGTAGCCAACACAAGTAGGCCTCGTAACAGTGTTGCCCGTAGGCTTTGCATTGAGCTGGTTTGCATAGTTACCCAAGGTTTCTCTCGAGGTGTGTTACAAATTCCACTTGAACTTTGTGATGGAAGAGTTGAATGAGGATAAGAAAGGACATCTTGGGTGTTTTGACCGGTGATTCGTCGTTCTCTTCTTCGGTCTCACCGAGCTGGGGTGAGACATTCCCCGCCTTTGGGCACCTCATATTAGCCGCCACAGATGCATGAGGTAGCCCGTACATCCAATTGGCGTGTATCTCACTCACCCTCTACCCAAGTGCATATGCAAAGCTTATGCTTGAAACCCTTTTTGGTCATCTCCTACTTTTCCATATCTGAGCAAGAGTTGGGGAAAGAAACTTAGGGAACCTTGGACTAAATTATTATTACTTCAGACCAGTTTACTTCAGCACCGTGCTATAATATCAGAAGTTCTCTTGCTTTCTGAGGACTGGCTATGGAAAGGTCCAGATATCTCACCGGGGCGAACGAAGGAGGCAAGATACAACATAAATTTCAGTGACTTCAAAAGATACATCACGCAAATGGTACGAGGAATATAGTTCAAGCAACAGTAAATCGATTTAAAGAGTGACAGGATAAGAAACATAAAGACCAAAGACTTCCCTGCAGCCAACACTACCTCCTCCACAGAAACCCGGAAAGGAAAAGGAAAAGGAAACCCAGAAACCCCAAAGCGTACCCAAGAAAACCCAAAGCGTACCCAAGAAAACCCAAAGCGTACCCAGAAAAAGCGCAGAACCCTCCTCAATGTCGCTGTCCTCGGAGTCAGAGATGACGAGAGGATCATCCTGAGTGCCAGAAGTCAAGTCAATGAAGTCGAAACCGTTCTCTTGAGGACCTCTGGATCCCCCAGACGGAGGGACAGCGGGCGAAGGGGAGCTGGAATTGAAGAATCTGCGTGGGGTCGGATGAAACCACGCCCGGATGCCCGGGGGGGATTGAGACGCGCCATCAGATTCAAGGCGACAAGATGAACCAGAGGAAGACTGAGGGCTAGAACTGTTGACAGAGCCTGTACGTAAAGGCGTATCAAGCCAATCTGCAGTCTGAAAGCGAAATCCGGTCCTAGATCGGGTAATGGTCATGGTATCACCGTTGTCCATCCTCTCAAGTGCCTGTTCCATGTAAAGACCGGTCTGACTTTTGATACGTTGTTCAACCTTGACAGGATCTGGCTTGATACCTGGCTCGGCCTTGATACAGCGAGGTTGGCCACTGTCTCGATCTTGACACCCATGCTCAAGGCCGTTGCCCTTCAGCCACTTTTGGTATCGTGGATTCCGTTCACGTCGCTCAGGAACCGGGCAATGAGGACTGGAGAACGGTCTAGAAGATGTCGCTCACGTCTGGCACGACGGTCTGGGTCATTCATATAGTCCTCGACCTCTTGAAAAGTGGCAAAGTCCTTGACTGACACTCGGCCTGGAAGGCGGAAGTGCAACCTTCTCTCCATGCCCCGCCCAAGAAGATGCGGCTAAACCGCTAGACTATGGCGGGGGCTTACACTCTTCTTCGAGGGCGTTTCGAGCGCGACCTGTTCCACAGTCGCCCAAGACGAACTTTGCAGGCCCTTGGTTCTTGGTTTGATAGCTTGCGCTATCCGCTTTTGGGGCGTCTCAACGGCCACCTCTGCCTGAGGGCGGCTAGACACCAGTGCCTGCGAAGGTCCCGACTGTTCAGGCAACGTTGCGGGGTCCCTAGCAACCCGCGCGATGTTGGAAGCCGAGGAATCCAGCGAGTTGGGAAACGGCAAATGCTTGGGCGCCTGGGGCGTTTGGGGAGATGTCGAGGTCGTCGCCGGCGAGGCGCGCGGTGCAGAGCGACGGCGTGGATTGTTGGGGGTAGTGCGCGAGGTACGTGAGGTACGTGAGGTGCGTGTTCGGCGTCTTGCTGTAGGCGAAGCGAGGAGAGTGTGGAGAAAGCCCTCGGGGCGAGGCGAAATGAGATGCGGAAACACGGGGAATCGGGAGGACCTTTCTCTGACAGAGTCAAACATTGCGAGATCGAAGTAAGAGATGGCCCATTCGGCGACGATTTTGGCGTCCTTGGTAAGAAGTGTTGTGAAGTCATTGTGGCCTATCCGCTGGAACAGGCCCAATCTCGCCTCACGCAGCCTGGGGCATTCAACAAGAAGGTGGAAGACTGTCTCTCGGGAACGTCCGCAGGGACACGTCGGGGACTCGAAGCCAGGAATGCGGCAGTCGTGAAGATACTTCCGGAGGCCGATGCGCTCAGTCCTGCATGAGAACATCATCGTGCTTTGGGCGCGAGTCAGGCCCGAGTAGTACTTAAGGTTCTTCTGCCCCCAGTCCTCGGTCAAGGCTACCGGCAGTCTCAGGTCATTGGGGTTCCTACCAGCAGCCACCCTCTTGTCTTTCCGTTGCTGAACATACGCCTTCCATCTGACCTCACACTCTTCAGTGTCCGTCTTCTTGACACAGGCCTTGATGATCTCGCTCCGCTTCTTGTGATCTGCCCATCGCTCCTTAGCCTTATCCCTCACCTTGGGGTCTGGACTGACTCTTGCTCTGTGATAATGCCCCTTCTCGGCTGCTTTATGAATCTTTGTCGCTTCGGCATCCAAAATCTGGTACGGAGTTTTGTTGTTCCCTGGTGCCCTGCTCTTTTTCCACCCGTCTCGCGAGATGAACCTCCATCTGGTGTCGTGAGAAAGGAGACTCTTGACCTGTTGTTGAGAAGCTTGGGAATGAAGGACAGTCATGATGTTCTCAACGAACAACTCTTTCTCCATCATCTCGGCTGCGGTGTCTAAGACAGCACCAGAAACCTTCGTCAGACATTCCTTGTTCAGTGACTTGAGTTGTTTTTTCTGATCCTCTCTCAACCCATACTTGACGGAACAGTGCCCCTTGTCGCCTCTCCGCAGCAGGAACCATGCGCCACAGGCATAGGTGATCACAGGCCGGATCATGGTCGGGTAATAGAGTCGCATGGTCTGCAAGGTCCGCCCTGTCGTTCGTTTCGAGATGATTGACAGATAGCCAAGCCGCTTCCTGACCTTCTTCTCAATGTCATCGATATGGCATTGCCACCTCAGCCTCTGATCAAACATGACACCAAGGATACGCAGCTTTGGTAGGGGCAATCCGTCATACCCTGGAATATTGGGTCTGAAATTCGTTTCAGGTTGGTGCCGTTGAGGCCCAAAGACGACCTTCAGCTGCGCAGCCACAGCCTCTACAGAGCTGTGAAGTTTCTCGATGCCTTTGCAGTTGATCTCGTAACTCTCAGACACTGCGATAAGGTAGATATCGTCGACAAAAGCGAATGCGTACAGGTACACCCAGTAAGACTTGCCATTAACCTCCACTTTCTGGAGACCAGTGCACGTCTCCTCCAGCAGGGGGTTAGAAAAGAAGCTGAACAGAAGGGACGACGATGGCAAGCCTTGGGGAATACCAGTCTTTAATGGGAAGTAACCAGAAACAATGCCGGGCATGCGCATTGTGGCGGTTCGGTCAGAGAGCATGTTGCGGACCATGGTCACGCACCATGGAGGAAAGCCCTTGTCGACTAGATTTTGTAGGAGATGGTCGCGGAAGACAGTATCGAAGGCTGAGCTCATGTCAAGGCCGAAGATAGTAACGACATTTCCAGGGTGAAAGGCCCAGGTGTCATAGATGATGGTAAGTAAGTACTGGAGCGCTTCTGTAGTAGATCTACCGCCAAACTGACACTTAGGTAGAAGGTCCGGGTTGGCCCTCAGCACCTCAAGCATCTTATTGGCCAAGACTCTATCAAGAATCTTGCCGAAAGAAGATAGCAGAGCGATAGGCCGCCAAGACTTGGGATCAGCGATCGGTCTGCCTGTTTTCCGGACCATGACAAGAATCGAGTCTTTGAAAGGCGAAGGGTAGTGAGAGTGGAGTAGGCAAGAGCGGAATAGTCGGAGTAGTCGAGATCGTAGGACTTCACCACCAAGCTGAATTGCTTCGTGGGGAATAAGATCAGGCCCAGGAGCCTTGCGCTTTTGAAGGTTGGAAATGATCAATCTCAGTTCCTCGTCGTCGAGATCCTGCGACATAAATAACTCAGGTTCGCTGTGGGTCGGCCGGGGTCGGGGCTGGTTGGGTATGTTCTTGGAGTACGGTTGGTCATGGCCGGGGAACTTTTCCGTCTTCATCATCTCGATCTTGTCGTGGTCCGATTCGGCTCTCCGGTCACCACTCCTGAGGGTTGGTGTCTGTGAAATCTGGTTCGGCTCGCGTATTTTCTTCGAAATGTCTGCAAGCTCGTAGGCACCCTTAGTAGTCGCTGATTTGTCCTCAGTGAACATCTCCCACAACTCCTGGTTGTATTTGCTCATCTGATGTTGGATCCTGCGTATGCTGGCTAATGACTGAGCGTTCTGAGGACCTGCCTTGAGAGCATCCAACTTGGTAGTGTGTTTCTGCATACGCTTGGCCAAGTAAGTCAGTGGCTGTGGCTGCGAATTTCGAAAGCTTAATGGAACGGTGGCGTGGATTGCTTCGCATAGACCAAATATGATGTTAGTCGTATATTTATCGATCTGCTCGCCGTTGTTGAGAGGGGCATTGAGTGGGGGTAGTGACGGTTCTAAACTCGTCTGAAAGACTTTGGGATCAACTTCCTGCCATTGAGGAACGACTCTGATGTGAGTGCTGATGCGTCGTCGGAGAACAGTTTCGATGACCCGGTGATCGCTCACGAATCCAGGAACCTGCAAAGCCTTGCAAGAGAGTACCGATGGAACGAGCTTTTTGCTCGCAAACGTCAGATCGATCGTAGACTTTTGTTGATCAGTGTCCTGAGACATTGAGAACGTGATTTCCCCAGGTGTCGTTTGTAATGCGAAGCCAAGTCCTTTAACACCAGCGGCAAATATGATCCTTCTTGGAGTCATTCGACAACTCTAATCACGATTGTACGCATATCACTTTGCATCCACGCTATCTTCTTCCTTTGCTGATGAATCTGTGAGTAGGAACGTTCCTTGGGTATGCAGAGCCCTCCACAACGCCACGGTTTCTTTCATCCAGGCCTCGTTGTATGTAAAGCCTTCCCCGAGAGATCGCTTCCTAATACAATGAAACAGTTCCTCCAACTTCTTCACCTTCTTGTTGATATATTCCTAGAGTACTCTAGCTTCCTCGGGGGTACGATCGTCATTCTTAGGCGTTATTAGCCTTCTCAGTAGCTGGGCCTCTGTATGAGCTAGGCTTATATAACGTTCTTCAGCTTATATATCCTTTGCAGCTGCCCTGAATGCATTGCAAGCAAACAAGGCTACCTGTAAGTTTATCCCTGTATCTTTTTGTTGTTTCTATAATACTAACTTTATTTAGCGGCGCAGTGGATGCCTTTGATATCTTGGTTAAGGCGGTCCTTATCCAGGGACTTGATGACATGCTCAAGCTGTTTTCCTTGAGAATTCAGATTCCACCTGGCGCGCCTGGTGAGGGTGTTGATGGTGATGGGGAAATGGGTAAGATTTACAGCCATGCTGATGAGGTAGTTCATCCATAGCTAACACTTAACTAGTGCATGTATTCTTGAGCCGCCTGGCTCGTCGAGTCGTCGCAGACAGCAGTTCGGCTTGCTGGTAGGCCATCCTTCATCCCTGATGCTTCGCGAGACTAACTAACCCAGGAGTAGCTGACATGTTGTTTGTGGAGTTGTGTTTTGGTGTGTTATGGTGGTGTGTGTGCAGAGATGCAAACTCGAGGTAGGCCATCAACTATGCCGTGTACTTTGATGATATACTAACTCTGTCTTTACAGGTTATATATCCCTTCTTATACCCTCTTGGTCTCTTCGCAATGCCCTAGGGCTTGCAATAAGATTTACTGGTCATCGTGAAAGCTTCTGGGTAAAAGCTTATATCGGGAAAAAGAATATGGTGTTGTCATTCATTATCTGTGTTTGCAGCCTAAAGCTTAACCTTATAGGCCGCCGTCATCCATAGTTGAATATTACCCAAGTGAGTAGATTAGCATCATATGTGGTCCCTGATTCGTGTGACTGTCGTTCATTTCCTTCGTTTTGACTTCGTGGCGTGCGATTTAAAGTTTTGTGATTGTGCACCACCTGGAAGTTCCGACATCGCTCTGAGTCATCATGCCTCTGCACTCGTGTTATAAAGAGTCTCTGATTCCCACCGCATCAAGACTCCCCATTTCATCCACTTCTAAATCGCATCGGGCGAAGAGTCGTCATCTGTGGCATCTTCACCTCGTTCAAACATCATTCAGCACCATGTCTAGCCGAGAGCGACACGTCGTCCCAAGGGCCAGTCTTGTAGGACTGCCTTTGGAACTACGTCAGCAGATCTACCACGAATATTTTACGGTCGGCGGCGGCTTCGCTTACCATGGAGACTCCGGTAAACTCGTACAGGCCAACAATCAACCGATTGAACTATCGCTGCGGTACGCCTGCCGCGCTATCGCACATGAAACCGGGCAGTATCCGTTTACCCTCAACGCGATTACATTCTCGACTCTTTACAGGCAGGACTGGAGAAAACAAGCCATATGGGCTGACTACATCATGGATAATCACACCTCGTTCCAAGATGCCATGCTTACTCGGCTGAAACGACGTATTACACCCGAGATGTATGAGGATCCCGATCTAAAGTATTCTCAGTACATTACCGCCATCAGAGAAGACTTAGCGAGGAGCATGGCGTCCTGGGACCGTTTCAGGGACACAGTCCCTGACGATCCTGAGGATTCGGAGGATTCCCGCGCATTTAAGCCCCTCCGAGAGTTGAGGTCCCAACCAGCAACCAGCGGCACAGATAAGACTATTTTCTTTTCACGCGCGGCTGACTATCTTCTCCGACAACTGGCAGAGAAGGATCCACGGGAGTTTTTACAAGCTATTGGGGAGATTCTACCCGGCTGGACTGATTCGCACTCTATCTCGGAGTTCTTCAACCTGACATTTGATCCATGGACAATACCGTCCGAGGATGAAGTCAAAGCCAAGTTGGAAGAGCTACAATTAAGCCCTGTGTGGGAAACGTTAGCCAAGTGGCGTCAATTAGACTGGAAAGTTCCTGGGTATACTGGTCCTGAGTACCGATACCAGCGGAAGACTCGACTCTCTGCTGCCGCTGTTGCCATTAAGTTCCTAGGTCAAATCTCTCGGCAACAGAGACTCTGCATATCAAACCTCGTTTTGAATGAGGATAGGAATTCTATCAGCCGCTCTGAGTGCCATGTGCTTGGCTTAATCCCATTTTTCCGAGAGAATCCGAAGTTGAAAGTTGAACACCGGCTTAATCTATGGCGAAACATCCTCCCCAAAAGCGCATGTCTGTCGTTCATGGACATCGCAGTAGAGGATCAAGGCGGCCTTGACCTTCAGGATTGGCCTGAGATTCCTCAGTCGCATCAAGCCCGGTCCAATTGGTTTGCCGAAGTTGTCACCAATATCATCATACATATCTCAAAAGCCTTGACAGAAGGCCTGCCTTCAAGATCTTACTCTCTCACCATTGAGGGCGGCCCTGATTTGAACCACTCAACGGAATTCTTTTCCACAGCCATGAAGCCTTATATCGTCTGGCTGACGGCCAATACGGATTGCGTCTCCCAAGGTCTTCTTTTGCCACCAGAACATTGCAGCTATCCATTTGACACCAGAAGCTCCGGCAAAGACATGACAATTTTGCAGTCGAACTTCACTCTTGACCAGCCCTGGAATTACGAGAAGATCATCGAAGATAGCGGATACGATATAATTGGCAAGTCGTTCGAGTCACTCATGACTCGCTACAGATTTGAACTTGATATCGTCGACGTTTCCACTGATATCCTGGACTGGATGGAGATCAAGAGAGAGAACTTCCTTAGAGAAGAGGTACCAGAGGACGCGACCGGAGAGACCGCGGCTTAAGATTTTACGAGATGATGGATGTAGGTGGCGCTTGGACATACAGGATTACGGGCACTCTGGCAGGAGAATGTTGTAAAAGATTTCTAGCTTCTAGGCATTCTAGACACAAAGATTGCGACTTAATTGGATGATCGTTATTGAACATAACTCTACTGTAGCACCAGGTACAGGGCTTTTACTCTCAGTACGCAAGTTCGTTCCTCTGCCATCGACATGCTTCCCTTGTTATCGGCACTTTGAACGACAGTCGGGCCTACATATGATCATGTCCTCGTAACAATACGGTTCTCCAGGTACATGAATCCTTCGGTGTCCATTCATCCATCCCTCTTCGGGTTTGTTTCGAGCTTCTAGTGTCTAGTTTTCCAGCAGACTATATGTACACTTAGCTCTTGAGTAATTTGCTGTAAATGAGGGCTCCTCTCACCTGCGTCATCGCCGCCTCCAAGATACAGGATAGGAAAAGGCATGGCCAGCTCTGAGTGGCCGTTGAATATCCAGTCGATTGGATCACAGCTGAGCAGCCTCGCAAGAACTAGCTTCGGAGCTGTTTGATCGCCAGGCATTTGGCTTCGCTATGATCTCTACGTTCTCTACACTTATTCAAGCTCTCAGCCATGATTGTCGAGCAAATAACACATCTACTGAACCCGAGCTGGAAGATTTACCTCCTTCGTCAGAACCATCAGTCGAACATGTCCCTGCGCTTTCTTAAATAATCCGCTGGCCTTCTGACACCCTTGATTAGCACAATTGAGATATCTGATCGTTTATCGCCTGTCTCTAAAAGAGAGTCAGTCTAGTCTATCTCAATGTGTATCGGGAAGAGAAGCCGAGCCATCGCCATTCCGACCCGAACCTCGGTTTGCGTAAAGTACCTTACTGTCTACCGTCGAATCAACAAACTTGAATCCGCCAAAAGACAAAGCCTAACAAATGATCTAGTTCTAAGACTGTGAGTGGATTGGCAGTATTTAGATCGAAGCGGCCCCTCCTCATCTGCACACCACACCCTCTTGAAGCCAAACCACTGCACGGATCTTCAGAACATCAGGCTCATCTTTGACAACAAGTTTTGTAGATACGAATCTTCTTCTCACTTACCTCATCTCGCGATGGCAGCAATGGCTTCAGGCAACTTCTTCAAGGCGGCGCTGGACAAAGGCGCAGGGCCGAGCCTTGGGTATTGGCAGATGATGCCCAGCACCAACATCTCACGGATGCTCGCGCAGACGCCTGGCTGCGACTGGGTATTAATCGACTGTGAACACGGTGATCTTGATGGTTCGTGGACAGAGCTGTACTCGAAGACTGGGACTGATTGTGAGTAGATCGAGATATGCGCCAGTGCGTCCCAGCCGTTGCAGCAGCTGGCGCATCGCCGATTGTACGGATCCCGAGCACGGAGCCATGGCTCATCAAGCGTAGGCGCTACCAACCAACTTTATCTAATGGTCACTAACGATGAGCTAGGGGCGCTGGACGCGGGTGCGCATGGAGTGAGAGACCGCCGAGTGTGTCGAGTCCGACTGAGCCACTTGCTAACACTCGCCAGATCCTCGTTCCTCTCCTGCAAACGGCACAAGAGGCTCGCGATATCGTCAAGGCTGCTAAATTTCCCCCCATGGGAAACCGTGGTTTTGGAAGCCCGTTCTCCATGGATCGCTTCAAGCCCGTCCCTACATCGGATGAGTATCTCCAACAGGCCAATGACAGTCTCCTTACCCTCGTTCAAATCGAGACAAAGTCTGCTTTGGACAACCTCGAAGAAATTGCAGCCGTTGAAGGTATCGACGTATTATTCATTGGTCCTTTTGATCTCGGTGAGTAACTCAGTTGCGAGACTGGCGTTGCATTGGAGCTCACGTCGTGTAGGTAATAGCATTGGATATCCGATCCTCAACGGTGTTGTGAAACCAGAGCTCAAGGCTGCCATCAGCCGCATTTTGGAAGTTTCTCGTAAGGCTGGGAAGAAATGCGGTATCTATTCGTCATCTGGAGAGCAGGCGAGGGGATATATCGAGGCCGGGTTTGATATGGTTCATGTTGGGACGGACTACGCGATGCTCCAACAGGCTACGAGAACTGAGATGGGTACCGCTCAAGGAAAGGACATGGGAAAGCGCGTGGGTTATTAGACATCTTTTAGAGGCGTCAAGATCAAAATAGCTTTCTACTTCGCTGTCCAAAGCAATGTGTAGGCGTGCGCCTTCTCCTCAGTGAATTGACGAGGCTGGCTTTTATCACTTCGACTTCGACTCCCTCTTCAAACACTGACAAAGCTTTGTAGAGTCTTCTTGACGATATCCGCCGTATTGCACTGTATGGCCTGTCTTTATATCATATTCACCCGTGGTCTTCGATCCAGTAACCAACAGTAAAGGGATCCAAGACTGCTAAGACAAGGTAGTGCTCTCATGCATTTAATGCATCAAACAAATGCGCGAGGTAGCCACTGTCTAGTAGTTCATGTGCTAATGAAACAGAGAAGCTGCTCTTGGTCGTTCTCTGTCATATCTGATACTATCATAGCAACTCACTAAAGAACAAGACTTGACGAACTTCCCTACAAAGCTGCTCTCCTCGCGCCAGGGCAGTTAGCGTTGATTGCAAATGTGGGAAATCTACAGATATAAAAGAAAGGTATCTAGCAGCTTTAAGAAATAAAAAGAAAAATGTATACAGTTACTTGTTAAAAGATTAGCAAACTACATTAACAAAATCTGTATACAGATGAAAACTTGGAGATGTGTACTAAAAGAAATCGGGGGAGGGGGAAGATAAAAAGTGTTTACAATAAGCAAAATTATAAAGATGGCAGAAGATAAATGGTAATATATGGTAGTATGACACATGGAACCTAGCGGCTACATATTACATCTACTCATATCACAGCTATCTACTGCATATTCTAATTTTACAGGTCACAAGGTAACAGCATGTCGGGATTCGAACCAACAACGCTTGTTGTTGTGACCTACCTTTGTAGAGCTCTGGACACCGGCCATTGCCATTCCGTCATTGCTCTACGACAATGTAATACAAAGCGGAATTGGTATATAACACTACCACTGGGTCTATTGGGGCGTTGTGTGACGTGTCTGAGGCTTGTGTTGGAGTTAATATCAGGTAGAGTTTGTGTGTCACGGGACGGGACTGGGGCGAAACCTGAGCAGTGGCGACATCTAGTAGTTGTGAAACCCACGGGTAAGTGACAGTGCTCTTCTTATATGAGCTGGTTTTTGCCTATTGACTTCTCCTGCGTATTGGATCAAGATTTGCTATGGAGCTACTGTCATAATGACGCCCCAAGTCATCGTTCATAAGAATAATCGGACTCAAACACTACCCAGCAGAGCATAGATCGGATTTCATGATTTACCTTTATCAAGGCTCACCTATTAGCCGTGAGAAACCTCTCTGTTAGTTCCCGAGCAGCTTCATCAACAACCCTTCCTCTCATCACGCGCCATTCACTATCATTCATCGGACATATCAGTAAGATCTCTCCACCAGTCTCTTTACAGCATCCCGATTCAGTCGTCTACACTTACCAGGCTTCCTTGAATACAATCTTAATTATTTCAAGGCGAAAGGGGAACAAGCACCCGTTGCTCCCAGACTCATGCCACTCTGGGGCGAAGCATGGCCAAGCCCCCAAGCTCGTCGAGTCTAGCAAGGTTGAACATGCGTTCTAGTCCATGAAACCATCCCTAAATACTGATAGCGTATTTCTTTGGCTAATACCTTTCCTGTAATATTACTTCCCTACTGGCTCAGTGTACAGAAGAGGACTATGGCGACCAGCTGTTTGGATCACGTAGATCCAAGTCCTCGCCAGGCAGCGGACCTTCACATCCTCCATCAAGCACCAAAAGCCCTTTGTATCTCGTAACATTGGCTTCAAGGAGAAATGCCGCTTAAGAACTAGGCTTTGAGAGAAATGCCATTCTGTCATTGACATGTGGAGTCCCTGACTTCCTGGGTGCCACCACGTTGACACTTGACACTCAACAGCACTGGACCAGGCTTACGAGATATTAAAGTCGGACTGGGTCTCAACTTACCTTAGGAGCTACCTTTATGCTTCATATATACCACATATATACCACATATATACTGTGAAGGTGCTGTGGCATCTATCGTAATATGCCTATCCCAGCTCAGCAAGAAGCTCTTCGTGGAACTTGACATTTGCGGCCGAGCTACTGTATAAACATGTAGCCTAGGTCCATGTTTCAGAAACTCATTGTATCATTTTGTCTCAGTCTCTTATTTGGCACTATTGGATTGAGTATTCAGGCTACTGATGAGAAATGAATCGCGAGTGTTGGCCTCTCATCCTGCCCAGGTCAACATCACGGCTTGGGTAAGGTCTCGGGGCGGGGGGGCAAGAAAATACCAATCTTTGATTTAGGGTGTTAAAATA
>JAAOAT010000474.1:0-16212 GCA_013186855.1 Fusarium ramigenum
ATTATATAATTATATAAGTAAATAGGCTAAGTAATAAAGTATATTATAAAGATACTAAATTATATTATAAGTATTTTTTAACTTTTAAGTAAATACTATAACCTCAGAATAAGGACTCTGGCCCTTAAGCTATACTAGCCGGCGTTCTTGGCAAGCTACTCTGCCCCAGGGCTTATTAGTTACTATTCTTCTTTAATGGGGTTTATCTTGACTTTTATAAGTAAGTGATATAAGGTACCGCAGAAGAGTATCAAGGTCAGGTTCGCTATATTCTGTCATTTTTCCAACGAAATCCAGAAGATAGTCTAAATCACTAACGTGGTCATCTGTGATCTTATAAGCAATGTCTCTGCTCTTATAGAGATTTAATAACTAGCCTTTCAAATTCATCATGACTAATAGCACTTATCGAAGTTGATATCGCAAGTCTGCTCAGTGTAGGAGGCCATGCAGGTACATGTGGAGGTTGTCTTTTATTATATCTTAATAAAATAACAGTCTTCCTTCCAGAGAATGTTATTAGAGATTCCGAATTCACATACATAGTTAGTATATTTGCTATTTATAGTACACTTTCCGAGTACATAAGCTAACATCATGACTGAGGCCTACAATAGCCATGCTGTCGACAGGGAACATGTGCTAAGAAAAACACATTTGTCCAGAGATCATCTCATCACCTTATTAAGTGCTCTAAGAGGGAGCTACATGATATACTTCAGGCCCCTTTAACGACGGGACTCATTTAACTTTCCGATGATGAGCCAGAGGTCTGCTGAGAAATAGATTCCCTTGCTGCTTGCACATGTCTCAACTCCTGATACCGCAGCCGGGCTCCACATCAGGCTTCATTGGTGAGGCATTATAGCTCTCGTCGCGCATTATTATCACACCAGACATATAATGAGCGAAGCTGTCGCCGTCTCCGACAATTAAGATGAATATTGTCCCCTCATTCTTCCCCGCCATGTACAAAAGTCTATAAGACCGACAGGTTAGACTGGCTTCTCAATAATGCTTTAAACCAACTCTGCCAACTCTTCGAAGGCCAATTGCTCCGACAATAGTACAGACCAACAGGAGGGCTAACATTGTCCAGAATGTTGCTCTGTATCCCTCCATAAGAGCTTGTGTGGGAGATTTTACTTTCTCTTGTTGTTTTGTGACCCACGCCGAGATCACTTGCAGGGCAGCCAGTCCCAATGTATTACCAAGTTGCCCAGCAGTATTAAAAACAGCGCCAGCAACCGCTTGCTTTTCATCTGGAAATACCTCGGTTATTATTATGAGGCCGATTGTGAAGAGAACATCGACAGAAAAAGGCATGAGAACTTGTGCCGGAAAAGCGCACTTCCAGTATGACCAATCCGGGTGTATGACAGCCATGAGCAGAGGAGAGCCAGCAGAAATCAAGGAAGCCAGAGCTACCATGCAATTTGCCCGGATTTTATGAACAACAAGACCTGTGGTGATGTTGAGAGTGAGACCGACCACGGTGCTCGGGAGCATACGTATAGCGGCTTCAAGTGCTGAGAGATGCTCGATCTCTTGGAAACTAGAATGTCCAGTCAGTGGAACGACGTTCTTGATTGTCGGTCATCTTTAGACCTACTAAAGACTCGTCACAAGGTCCAGAGAGTTCAACACGGCAAACGACAGAGCCACAGTGATGCAGATGCTGGTAAAGCAAGGATTTTTCCAGAGCTCATTTGGGATGAGAGCAACCTGGCCGTTCTTAACACGAAAATGCATCCAGTAAGCAAACAACACTGCCATCATCATACTGAGATTAAGGGAAAGAAGGCACTCCGGAGATCGAAATCGCTTCACATCGGTGCTTGCGACGCTCTCTCTAGTTAGCAGATAGTCCAAGGGAGAGGGGCACGGATCAACGAACGCCAAAAAATATGTCAGTAGACTCATGAAGCCAGATGCGAGAAATGCGCCAATCCAATCGACTCGAACTTGCAGACATTGAAGTGTAATTCTTGACGCGATGAGGCATGACTCTCTTGGCAAGGCCCACCACCCGACGGCGAGGAGCAACAGGGTAAGGCCTCCACATAGATACCATCCTGATCGCCATCCAACGGTATCGATCAATATACCGCCGACAATTAGGCTAGCTGAAAAGCCAAACAGCTGGCTTAATCCTAGGCAGGCAAAGGATAGGTTGCGTCCTCGCCCTTGCGGCTGCACTCGAGTCACAAGCGCTACAGAACTGGAGAAGTGCAACGCTGTGGCGAA
Source organism: Fusarium ramigenum (assembly GCA_013186855.1). Classification (NCBI taxonomy): domain Eukaryota; kingdom Fungi; phylum Ascomycota; class Sordariomycetes; order Hypocreales; family Nectriaceae; genus Fusarium; species Fusarium ramigenum. Next base: position 2,248 of record JAAOAT010000474.1, read on the forward strand.
GCCTTGCAAGGCTCTCAAGATAACCAATTCCTCGCCACTCTTGATAAGTCCGCAGGTAAGCATGAAGATGCAATTCAACATGCAGCCCAGTAGATTCATTGGTCGCGATCCCACTACATCAGCCATAGCGCCCGTGAGCAGCAGAGTTGATGCAGTGGCCAGTCCCTGAACTGACGAGGGCCAGAAGGAGAGAGACGGAGGGACATGGAGATCTTCTGTCAGTTGAGGGAGTCCGATGACTATAAGTCCATTCGTTGCGCTGCTGGTAAGGTTCACGCCACATAGGTATGCGACTGCAGCGACGGTTCGAAGAAGTTGTTTTGAGGAGGTAGTCCCAACGTCAGGTTCTCGCGAGTTTTCATCAGCGATAATTGTTAGTTGTACGTCGCTTTCGGACTTTAGCGACGGAGAGGATGATGATTCAAATGATGGAGACTTCATACTGTCAATGGCTGCCTTCTAGGTTGGAAAACACAGAATCGATCGCCAACCAGAGTAAATGCTTTTCCTGCTACGAAAGGGGCAATATTATGTACTTTCTTAATACTTTATGGGAATTATGCATGCTTACTCGATTGGTATTATCCAGGAAATATAGCTACCGTTTCGCTATTGCAACTGATCTCCCGTTCCAGAATGCCGACCGGCCACAGTCAGGGCGGAAGGGTGGGCAACTAGATCTCATTAACGTATGAAAAGCAATGAGAATAAAGGCGCCATGGAATTGTACTATGCTAGCACTTCTTATTGGCTGTGAGAATAATCATAAAATGCTCTTAATTCACAAGTACTCCAATGATAATCTAATGAATTAACATTCAAAAAGCTTCAGCTTTACCACTTTCAGCATGTTATATGAGTCATGGGCCACTACCCTCGGATAGGAAACACCGACAACCCTGCTATAAAATTGAGTTCTGATTCAGTGGAGAAAGTCAGAGGCTGCATCATGTTTCTTTACTTCAGCCTGGCTATCTTCCGTCTCTTCCATCACCCACGGCCACTGTTCCCTATCGTCAAGGACTGGCAGGCATCCAATCGCTCCAACATCGTCTGTAGATAGGCTACCCCAGTTTCTAAGTGAGCCACTGGTTTATCTTAGTACACTTAAATATTGAGAGGCTTCTTGAACTGCCATAGCCCTCGGCAATACTACCGATCCCCGAACGTTGTGTTAGGAAAGGCGCTTCTTTGTTAAAAGAAATGGTATGCCAAGGTGTGCCCTCATTGATCAGTACGTAATGACTAAGCTGAATGAATATATATACGTGAAAGACTATCACTGTCATGGATTTATTTTGATCTGGAACCGCACAGTGGGCGCGGTTTGAATGGTACGTTATGATGTGGAAGATATAGCGGCGGCATTGGGGAGAAACGGCTGTCGCAAGAGTTCACATATTAGAATGGACACCCCAAGTGAATGATTGAATATAACTATAATATTTATGGAGTCTGCAGCTAAGGACCCTATAATGAAGCGATTATAAAAGACTCTGTCCTTTTCCGCTAACGTTATTCGTAAATCAATAACTTCTCATTAGGGATCCTTGCCCCAGATTTCTTTAAAGACTTTATGACTGACATCTATATCATTTATTTTGCAGCCTTCGCATCGGTCTAAGACGGTAGCATGGGAAATCTTGCCGTTGGAACCTTTGATGACGATGGTTCTACCACATAGGGTGTTATGATTGGGATTGGTATCGGTGTTGGCCGGATCATAAAGGAATTTTGAGAGTGCTACAATGTTGCCAGTTCCGCCTTGTCCAGCCGAATTGTGACCGCAAGCCCCTAAGCCAACCTCATAATGATTCAATTGGCCAATATGCATATCACCATCGGGCGTTTGACTAGTACTCTGGGGCTCAGGCGATTGTTCTTGCTGGCTTTGCTTACTCATGGAGTCCTCCGGGCGGGGTTGGTAAGCGCTAGAGAATGGTTTGTTCTGGGTGGCATACTCGGCAGGGGGGAGAGATGGATTATCATGAGTTACCGGGGCATGGGTGGGGGCTAAATAGGGAATGTTAACTTGCGTAGAAGTTGCCTGACTTGCCTCAACTGTGGTCGGTATAGTAGGGTAAAATGAATTCAACGCCAGTCCGCACCCCTCTGGCTAATCAATCTCTATTATACCCTGCGACTGCACTGAAACGGCGAGAGAAAGAAAAAAGTAAAGGAATAGAAAGATGTTCATGGTTTGTATCTACTATTTTATATTATATTCTAGTTCTTTTTTTATAGTTCATTATGGTTTTGAAGGAGAGACGGCGAAAACGTCGACTACCCTTTGAAGAAGTACTTTGAAATAAGAACCCAACTGTATATGACTTACCCTAAATTACCTCTAGTCAGTCTTGAAGCTAAGAACGTAGCTTGGAATAGGAAACATAGCGTAGTTATTTATATGGTTGACGTAGAGGCTAAACAAAAATGCGTTAAATCCGGCTTTGCGCCCTCCCAGATTCACGGCTGATGTCATGGTCAGCACAGAAGCAACAAGGAAAGGCTATATTAGAAATGAAGTTTAACGCTTCTAATAAATAAGTTTTATCGAATCAATGCGTCAGGCTTTGTTCATTGTCTAAGAGAAGTTTCCAGGCGGCCAGATGATTACGTCTGACGCATAAAGAGAACTCTAAATTCCCCGATATCAAGGCCTTTTAACCTTGTAAGCGGTCAACATGATTAGAACTGACTTATAGAAGCAGAGATGTGGGCGATGATAGAAATATCTACAACGCCGCATTTATTCAAATGTAAGAAAAAGCCTTTATATCATAGCTTTTATCAACTAGAGGAATCTAATCTGTGATTGTGATCATCTCTTGTCAAGTCAAGAGAGGACTCATGGATTACATGATGTGAGCTTTTATCGACACCCATCACAGATCAGTAACTAGCTCTCATGGATCATTCAGCTCTCGGCAGGAAACGCCTTTCAAACGAAGACCTCTCCACGCCTTGAGGCTTGTAATCATTACGGCTGTGCATGTCATTCGGCTGTACACATCCCGACCTTGACAGAGTCTTCTGACGAGCTCAGACTTTTGTAACGACGTCGGTCTGAACACTGGTCACTGTCGAACTGACCACAACTATTGACTCACTGGGCGCCAGTGTAAGAAACTCTTGCATCATTGAATTCACCCTCTTCCAATCAGTTGTAGTGAAGCCAACCATGGTCATCTCCAAGCCAGTGAATTGAATGGCAGTTGGCTTCTCTGTTGTTGAATCAATGTTAGATTTACGAGTAGCAGAAGGATGTTCTCCATGTTGGAAAAACTAGGACATTGCTCAATCCGCTAGCCAATTGATTGCCATAATATTGAGTGGATAGCAAAGACGTAGATGTTCCACCCAATGTAGGAGTAGATAACACTTTATCATCATTCGTTACAGTTGCTGGAGTGACTATGGCACCGGAGGGGGCATAAGATGACGAGATTCAAGTTCGTGGTTTAAGTTCAGCCTAACATCTGGACCCCTAAGTTGTGTTTCAGCTGAAACTATATGAGATCCCGAGGCAAGACAAACGCATGATAGCCCAATAAAAAGCAAACACTGGATGGTCAAGAAGGTGAGACTTTGGCTCCGCAGACGCTCATTTCGTGTATTTAGTTTTGTATTAGAGGTGCCGCGATATATCCCTATAGAAAGCGAGATTGGAACCTAGAGTACCCTGTTGTTCCGCAGGCAAGTAAAATAGCGGCGATCCAGAAATACTCACCATTTCTCTTCACTACTTTAAGGGTTCAATAGAATACAACTGCCCTGGCGTGGATAGAGGTCTGCGCTAAATATACAAGATATTGACACCCCCATGTAGCATCCGGATATCAAAACTTTGCCGCACATCGATTGCATTGGTTACATTGATTGTGTTTCATAAAGCTATACTCTTGTCCGCAAAAAAGCTCATCGAGCAATGATTGGTGTTAGAGCTTCGAGTGCATAAGGTTCATACGCACGCCCTGGCAAATGAGACGTATGTATTCTGCAGGATCGAAATCAAGACTTGAGCCTTTAGGTCGGAAATCATGCGTATGATTCGTGTACGGCTTAAAAACAGTATTCATACCATTGACAACCTTGCATGTTCTCTTTGCCTGTACTTCCCCTCTTTCGTTTCCTTTCATGTGGCTAATTGTTCCGTTGTGCAAGAGCCGGTATAGGTCCAAGATTGGTCCCTGAGGGCCAATATATGTGAAACGACCGCCAAAATATAGCTCCAGCATCTTGCATGCATCCTTAAGCGTGATGGACTTCTCCTTCGTTGCCACGGAAAAGACAATACGTAGGTTACGTTCATCGAGACTTCGGATGTCCCTGCGGAACGTCTCGTAAATGAGACAATCAGCGACCAGATCAACAGGTACGATGTCAAGCTTGGCTTCTGGTCGCCCGTCAAGAACTCGAAGTGAACCAGTAGCGAAGCCCAGAGCCAGACCTCCGAATGCAGCCCGGCTGTCTATCCAGCCAGGTGATGGGTTCTCTATCGCAGCGCTAATGATACTTGGTCGAACGATGGTGATCGGAAGCGAACCTCTTGTCTCGGAGATCAGGTGTTCAGCCAAGCACTTGGATAGGCTGTAGATGTTTGGATGGCCGGTGGCGGCGATGGCTTCCTCCTTCCCAATAATCCCACGTCTCAATCCTGAGACGATTTGACTAGCGGGGCAAGGTAGCTCTACCAGCCTCTCGTAAATGGGACCATGCTGAGGTGGGGTCACGTAGGCGGTGCTCGTGATGACAAGCCGTTCGAGATTGGCGCACTTCCTGGCGAGGTCAAGAATATGACAGGAACTATCTATATTCGACGAAATAGCCTCCCGGACTGTGCTGTCAAATTTGATGCAGGCAGCAGTATGGATGATATGAGTGATCGTTTGGCAAACCAGATCATATTGACAGGCCTGGAGACCACATTTGGAGCTTGCTAAATCTCCTTCTATGACATGAATGGACCGTTTCCAATCTGTGGGTAAGGAGCCGAAACATGGTGAAGGTGCGATATGCTGCTCAAATCGTGCCTGGGCATCTAAAGGGTCCTTTTTTCGCAAGAGAAGTATAACTTGACTGGTGTCGTGCTTGTCGCGAAGCCTCAGAAGTTCTTCGACAACTACCTTGCCTAGAAACCCTGTAGCTCCAGTGACAAGAATGGTCTTCTTGGTCTCAGAGCACGTCGCCATCGCTCGTACGAAACAGGACTTATTCCAGTTATGGTGGAGATATGATTTCCTAAAGAGTTCCTGGGCAATAACAACCTTCAGGTCTTTGGTGTTGTATTTAATGCTGGTGTTTAGGTCGTCGCTTTCATTATTGGCTCTTAGAATTGGGTAGAAACTAGTCAGACACGATATGCGGTGAACAGCTTTCACATATTAATTCACCTCGGAATGAAACCGCGAGGGATGAATAATGCCTATGATTTATAAGCCAATATGAGCCCTCACTTGATACGTCCCATTTCCGCTTTTACGCCTTATCAAAGCTCCTTTACTGTTCCTGTCTTTTCCCCCCCGTATACTCGCTTAAAGGTGAAACTCTTTCCCGACCTACAGTTGACAGACAACATGCTACTGTACCATCTGCTTTCACTGCTCGGCTTTCACTATGTCTGCATTGGAGCTGTCGCTCTTATGCCTGGTACAAGAGAACCATTAACAGATATCCGGGTGTCTGTTATAGATGGGCCTTCAACTCTAGACGGAATCCCAGGTTCTGAATCTCAACTAGCCCCACGGGCGATTTCAGACATCAAAAACCGGTTTGGTACTGAAGCACTTCTCCGTCTTCTTCAACCCGACATTCGGGGATCTGACGAGTTCTGGAAGTCCATCGTCCTATCTTCAAGAGGAAAAGCATACCCTGCATTCGCTCACTTGGACGTCGAGGTCGATCCATCCCTGTTCAATTTTGACATGTTCATGGCCTGGCTCAGCAGCAGTAATTTCATGGCATACAATGGTGCAAACCCTGAGCAATATGTCAAAAGGAGATTGCCTGCTGAGGATGGAACCTCACACTTTAAGATCACTGAATCTTTAGGGGGCGCTACTCTCTACCTATGGTTTCTGTATATAACTCCGCAGCGTCTGATTAGCGAAGCTAGTGAGTTTATGTCAGTAACGTTCTTAAATTATTTTAGGAAAGGCTATAAGGATGCCATATATAGTAGCTTTCAAGGCCATAAGATACAAAGAAGTTTCCTAAGTTCTTTCTCTGTGACAGAGATATTACCGAGATCATGGCTTTGATCAACGTCTTTGAATATGGCAAGAGGTATCTACAGCGTCTCTGCATACATAAGTCCATTATATCCATTGTAATGAAACATTCGCCTTACACAAGGAACTCTATTCGAGCAAAGTGTTTCAAAACTACCCAGCCATCAGCGAAACTCTCCTTATCCATGCGCACGATAATAGCCGCGTGACTATGTCGATGCTTCTGGATGTGAACAGGAAACTTGCGCCAACCAACAGCATCCAAGTTCTCAATCATCTCGAACTGGTCAGCAGTCAGTCCAAGGGTAGGCTGTCCTGGATCCGATATTCTGCGCTCTTTCTTTAGCAGCTTGCGGTCCTCAACAGCATAGACCAGTTCATCTTCCGAATTTGAAGCTAAGAAGTATTGCTGCTTCTGTGAGCTGTTGAGTACTTCGTAAGCTTGTCCGACTTCTTCTTGAATCTGCTTAATCCCTAGGCGCATACGGTACTCCTCGATCTTTAACCCAGCTTCTCCTGACTCATGCGCCTTGATTCGATTGGCACTTCGGACTGTTTGTATGGTAGAGTAGGCAATGAAGACCACGAATAGGATGGGAATTATTACACCAACTGTCACTATAAGCGGGATGCTCTTAATGCACTTCCTAAGAGCTTCGTGGTCTATCAATACGGTGTCTTGTTGAAGTTTCGGTCGAGCTACAATAGGATGGTCAGGGTCAAGAATCACACCCTCGTATCCCTCAAGGTAGTTGAGATTGGCCTTTTCAGGGTCTGTATAAGGATCATGTTTGGTAATGGCGGATGTGTAGTGTAGCACGTTTCGATCGTTGACGATATTTGTGTACAGTGTGCGGCGCTTAAACTTCTTGAGACCAGACATGAAGATAGAGTCCGGATCGGCGAGCACGGCGAGAAGTGGTCGGTTAGTGTCGCGGAATGTATCGATGGTGAAAAGTTGGCGACCGGATATCGATAGCGTTCGGGCGCCGAGAACATTCCAGACGTTGTTGAGCCATCCTTTATGCGGCGTTCTCACTCCGAGATGGGGGGATGCAAATGTGGTAAAATTCTGACAGGATTGTTAGTTCATCCAATCTTTTCCCTTTATTGTTGTGACTTACCATACATTCGAGATCATCAAGAATTCTCTTTGCATAGAGCAACCCAACGGCATATCGCGAAACTAGACCACCGAGCGAATATCCTGCAATACTGAACTTGGTGATCTTGCCTCCTTGCTCTTTGATGCTGCGCAACTTGTCCTCGATCTCTGCACACACGCGTTCACCACCAATCTCAATGCCATCGTATGTGAAGTTTCCGCGGTTCTTCTCAACAGGCAGGATATATAATTCGTCTTCGGAATGTTCGTCACGCAAAGCCTTAGCAACATTGCGGACATGACTTGGGTTTCCCCAAAGCTATTACTATGGTCAGCACTGTACGATTCATAAGGATTGATCGTCAGGGGACGATGCTGACACCGTGAACTAAAATGCAGAGGTGAGTAGCATGGACGCTGCCGCCAGTAACGTCTTCAAGAAGAACAGGTTTGGACATGGTAAAGGATTGACAATGAAGTTTCAATGTGTATAAAAAACGATAAAGGCAGAAAGATTTCCGGGCTTTTAAGAATAAATTAGTTAGAGTTTCCCAGAAGATGCACAAAGTCAGGTTCTGTGAGCGCCGCTTATCTGCAGAATACTACAGCGCTCGCACGCTTAACTATCAGAAATGGGTTTTGCACTGAAAGTGCTGATATGTCTAGAATAAGCCCCAGCTTACTGATGACCCAAGGCACCTTGCATGGAATGACAGAGGCCATGATCCGACGTGGAGAAACAACTAAACAAATAGCCCAGGAGAGCGCGAGGGATGCGAGAGCGAAAGTATCACATCCGGAGAAGTTTCCACACATTTCATTATAGCTAGCTAGAAAGTCCTGCTCGTTTGGAAAACGTAGGCTCATGGACTTTGTGGGAAGGTGGTCACCAAATGAGTGACAAAGAGATCAAAGAAGGGCTAAAAATAAGCAGCCCCACTTCCCTTTGACCTCATAAGTAATCTATAAGACCTATTGATAAAAATCACCACTATATTTAATTAGGAAAACGGAAGAGGAAGGAACATTCAATACCATTTTTTCAACGGGCATGTCACCCCAAAAGCATGTCCCATGATTCTAGCCATAATCAATCACTGCCTTCGAACTTTGTCTCGCTTGCAACGAGTTGCCGCCCTTTGTTCGCGGTCAGATTCTAACACTCTTGCAACAGTGCTGCAGAGTCCATTGCTAAGGAAGATCAGCATTTAGAGGTAATGAAGATTGATGCGAATCTGCCGTGAAATTGCATGACGCTGTTTCAATATTCATGTAAATAGCAAGGGATGCCTACATACTGTGCCAATAGTGAGGAATTACGTCGTAAGCAATACGCCCTTATCAAAAACGTATGTCTGGTATAAGTCTATCTTTACTGCACTAACTGCGCCATCGCGCTGGCGTAGCTTAGAGTCGTAATGGCGTCACCGTGCGGCTACCTATATCAGACTGGGATGAGCGGCCATGTAGATGGGCAGAGGAAACGGTAGAGCATTTCCGCTTTCGATTATGAAATGGACGACACAACACAACTGGACGTTTCAATGTACGAATGAGCAACTTGGTAACCTCTCTCCTTTTCATTTGGTTGGTAAGGCAGCATCAGACGGTCGGGAATGGATGCCAACAAAGCAGGGATCGTATGGGCTTGACGACAGCAAGGTCATAACTAGCAAAGTGTATATACCTTTAGCTTCAGGGCAGTGGCCTACCGGCGTAGTCGACTTGTATTGTATTGTACCAATTGCTTCTTGTTATCAACGTAAAAAATCATGCGTCTTTTCCTCTTGGACCTATGGATATATTCCAGGCGGCCATTTCGGTCATGACATATACTCAGTACATTTAATTCAGTCACCTGTTCTCTCTTTTATGCCATTCAATATACTCATACTATTGTGATTCATCTGTACTTGGTTTCTGCAAACCCGGTTCAATCGTATGTACGAAGACCAGGCAGGACATACCTCCACCATTTACATGTATGTTTACCTTTTGCCACTCTTATGCGGAATAGGGTTTCCATAGCTGGTACGGGATGAGACCTGGCTGGCAAACTTGAATCCTTGCTGCTGATTGCAATGTTTTTCTCGAGCTTGGTTGCATCGCTTCTTTCGTGTTAGTCGGAAAATTTGCTGGCGACATCTGAGTTTTATGTGACTTCTGACTGGTCTTTCTTTCAGATACTTAAATCTGGCTTTATAAGCTTTGAAATTTATGTCGTCGCAGCCTCTAATTCCCATGCTAGCCTGATCGACTCCGAGGGCTAGTCTGAAAACTTTTGTCTCTACTTTGGAACTTCTATATCTTTTTCTTCAATGACTCATTTTAACACCTCTCTCTCTTTCTTTTGCGTGCGTCTTGTGCTTAGATAGTCAGCCTTTCAAGCTTTCAGGTCTTCTCCTGCATATCAATACTGACAGACCCGCTTCTTGATCCCATTATTTCAGGCAACTATGATCTACCTCAGAGATGATTGGTTTTCTATTTGCTCGCTAGCAATTTTAAACACATTGCGATTGCTTTATAGGCTTAAGAAATTATGGTCCATAAGTCTCTTAACGCTGCCCAACCAACAGGTAATCCAACATGAACTGGCCCAACTTTCTTAAGCGTCCAAAACTTAAACAAATCATGTCCCAGAATAATAGGAGTTTAGCCTTTATGCGTGCCAACCGCCAGAGATCTCACGAGTTCAGCGAAATTGCCAGAGCTGTTATCGTCCAAGCTGTGGAGAGCGGAAGGTCATACCGGGATGTTGCTGAAGAAGCGGAGCACTTTCACGCACTGGAGGACCTTCCACTGGCCAGCAGCAAAGTCCACACACCATGGGACATAATGTGGAAGCAATGCGGAGCTGAACCGGCTTCTACTATGCGTCAGGATACACGACCTTTCTGCTCTCATCCGCGAGACCATGAACTCTGCCAAGGCTCTTGCGTGGGAACGATCTCTGCTATCATCATGATGGCTTGTCTATGTGCAAAGTAGAGGACAGGGGATCATTGGCGCCAGCTGATTGGAGTGTTGGGATGACGATTTGGAGACCAATTGAGTCAATGTCATAGGACGATTTCCGTGTACGTTTCATTCCAATATCGTGATATGAGAGATGTGTGACAGCCATAGTTAAGTGCATCTTCTTGCTTATCGTGATATAAAATTCCTTCCTAAATTGCTGGTTTTGGGATATCCGTATTCAAAACATTTCATGTAAAGTTCCGAGTAGTTGCTATTTGAACATTATAGTAATAGGTTCAGACGCCTTCGGTTTATTGTTCGTAGCGTTTTTTCTGGGCCGTAATATTCTTCCCGAACCATTTCCCGCCGTATTTGCTCTTCGCTTACGTTGCTTCGTCAAAGCCCTTTTCGGACGTTCTCCGCCACCAGCTGGTATTGTTCTATCTGCCGCAGCAACATGATTCCTCTCGGCCGTGGCCATCTCCAGTTCAAAAGTTTGGGTGGAACCTGACTTGGTTGTAGGGCTTACAGGTGACAGCGGGGACTTTCTACCTCCGGAGTGCGAAAGACAGTCAGTCAGGTCGCAAAGCCGCGCAGGTGACATCTTATCGTTCTTCTTCTCATCTTCTGTTACGGCATATGTAATTGGTACTTCATTGTTGGGCGTGTTGACATAACGTCGAATCCGCTGTAGTCCTCCTTGTAGGGTCTCCTTTCCAGTTTCCAAGTTCGTTACCTTCACGAGTTGCTCTGTACCGCCATTATTCCAGGCATTTTGGCCTCTTTCGAACTTGGTCGCGTTGTCTTTTGACATCACATTTTCTTCAGGCTGCCCTATAATCTCTTCTTTAGGCTTTGGGATCTGATGAATGTTTTTAATATACTCCATAGCCACCCCTAATCCCGAGGATAGGTTGCTCAGCGTTAAGTGCCTATCCCGTGGAGCTTGACAGGATTCCAGAGATTCCTTTGCCACGCAGTCATGCTTGGCCTGATTTTGTGTCCATGGTCCCAGTTGACTATGTTCATTGTTGAAACTGACTTTTCTTCCCGCCTGTGTGTGAATATGTTCCTCCAGTTTGTCCTTTTCTTCCTGAGCTTCTGAACGGTCTACTGCTTCCTTTCTTAAGTCTTCTATCTGTCGTTTTACCTGCTCTATAGCCTGCCCATGTTCTTCTCTTAGTACCTGTTGCTGGAACTCTAAGGTCTTCAGATTCTCTTCCCCAATGCGATACCGCCTGACCTGGCCTTCTAGCATGGCCACAAGCTGATCTTGTTTGCCCTCAAACGTAGTTCGCTCTTCCGTGTGGTTTTTCACAGCATCCTGCACCTTGAATAGTGTCAACTGCAGGGTCTCTCGTTCTGCTCGTATTCGTCCGTGTTCTAGGCTCTGTTCTGCATAGCGTTTATTAAGGTCCTGGAGATCTAATTTCAAAATCTCAATGAGTGAATCCTTTTCCGCTATCTTGTCTTTCATATCCTGAATTTCCACCTGGGATGCCACGAGCCCCTGTGATTCAACAGGATATTGTAAATCGTGTTTGCTACTATCACCTCTACACTTATCCTTCTCTGTGGCATCGCAAACTGTCCATGAATGAGTGTTTTTTTCTGGGCTAATAGGGAAGACTGACACGTCTTTGCCATGTTGTGGTGACCCGCCTTCGGTGGCCAGAGCCCCCATTTCGTCGCTCAGGATTTTGTTACTTTCCTGTAGAAGCTGAATCTTTACCTCTGCATCTTCTAGACTCCTTTCTAACACATCGACCTTCTGTGATATACTTTCATTACCCGTAAGAGAAGGTCCTGAATGATCTACGAGTATTTCAGTCTGTCGCTTCGTCTCCGGTTCCCATCGACCCATGCTAGTACTTTCTCTACTTTCTAGTACTTCATTCAGCTCATCGACCTTCTCTTGGCGCTGTTCCAGGCTCTTTGTGACATAGGCTAGATCCTCGTTTGCTTGTGACAACATGCCATCCTTTTCCCTAAGTTGCCTTTCGAGACAGCCAATTCTCTCGTTCCTTTCGGCTATTATGGCTTTCAGATCACCTATATTGTTCTCCGTACTTTCAATCTGTAGTTGGTAGTTTTTGAACCGCCCCCTGATACACTCTACTATTCCCTGCATTTGGTGTTGCAGGGCCGTGGGCTTCACCCTCCCCTCCCTCTCATCTTCTTCCGTATCTTCCTTTCCATTTTGAGCTTCTGAAACTGCTGTGAATTTTTCTGATCTGACGGCGGCTGCTTGCCTTTCGATCTTGATGTTGCAGTCAAAATATGCTAGTAGCTCTTGAAATGCGATGACATAATGATGCATTTCTTCTTCCAGACTATCTAAACTCTTCTTTTGCTCTCGTGATGTCATTTTTATATCTTCTGCTTCCCCTTTCATTCTTTCCATCGAGCTCTTGAGATCTTCGCAATGCAGTATCAGCCGGTTTAAACACTCCTTTACAATAGGATAAAGAAACCTGACTTCTTCTCGTGGCAGATGCGTCATTTGAAACACATTAGTAGCCAACATCCTCCAGGGGTCAAAGTAGTCCACAAAGGCTTTGTGACCTTGGTATTGAACCTTGGCCCAAACATCCACCCAGTACCTTATATAGGCGGCAAAACTTAAATTATGCAAACTAGGAAGAGGATCTAAGAACTTGGAAAAGTCCTTGTTATATTCAATGTCGAACTCCGATATTCCTTTCTCGATTCCTCGATACAGCTGGAGTCGCTGCTTCCAACAAGACACGCAATCCTTCTGCCTAGTCTTTGGATATTCGACGAAAATTCGTGTTTCTTTTCCACACCAGCTGTTCAGAAGAATGTGTCTGAGGGCGGTTCTCATCATTGTTGGTAATTTCTCTAGAACACATTCCGCTGATTCCTCATCGCAGAACACAATCGCAAGCATTTGGGCGACCAGAAGATAATAAGTATCAGCTCTATTTTCCGCCACATTGGCAAGCATATCTATGATCAAATCGATATCGTTGATTGAAACTTTCTGGAGCCAGGCGGCTTGAAGGCTTTGGTAAAGAATATAATCTTCAGATCTTATTCTTGCCCTAGCTAGTGGATTTGGTTTCAGTGTCAGGCCATACACTATTTGATATGACTGTGTTATTTTATTTGTATATCCTACACATTTAAGTCAATCCATCCTTGATCATCTGTCGCACCCCGGTGGCCTTACCATGCGAAGCTGGAATACCTTCTTGATATCCTTGAGATTCTCCCATTTAAAAGTTTGAGGATCCTGAATGGCCTGATACTAAATGTATAGCGCGAATTATAGGTATATTAATAACATGGAATTCTATAGGTTTCGGAATGAGCTTGATATAAGATATTTATAAAGTGATGTAATAAAGAAATGTCCACTAGCGGAGAACCAGAACGCGATATAGCCGTGATTGAAAATAGATTAAAGATATATAACCTTGAGTAAGTATAGCACTTATAGCTATATCAATGCCTTTTTAATAAATTGCAGCTCCTTGTAGACACTATTTAATATCATTTAACATTCCTATAATTCTCAAACGGGTCTTTATAGCCAGTTATTTCTTTAAGGATAACTAGTAAACTGTTATAGTCTTTATATATTATATCTAGAAGTGCAGCCCAGTACTTTAATAATAATAAAAGTATTTAATAATTCTATATAAT
>JAAOAT010000475.1:467-75729 GCA_013186855.1 Fusarium ramigenum
CCCCCCCCCCCCCGATGGATACGTTTTGCTCAATTCGAACAGCTTCAAGGCAGCCACCAAGTCTCGAGATGGTTGCCCACCACTTGAGGCTCGGCCCTCTGATCAGCAAAACTTGTTCAGTTATGGATAGTTTACCTCTCTTCTCGTCCAGGCACAGGGACTTGGTTCCCGACTTTGGTGTTTTATCCCTGGTATTATTCCCCCGACCACCAACTCAACAGAATTTCATGTTCGCCTCGCCTCATTCTCTTTTTCCCCAGACCTGGTCCTCCCCTCCCCTCCCCCCCGTGCTCCCACGGGGTAAGAGGAAAACTCAGTCGTTTTGTGAAAAAAAGTGACTGCTTTATGACGTATTCTGCACAGATGCTGTGATCACCACCATCGAAGTCTAGTATGCAAATCGTTCAAATAAGTCGGATCAAGTGGAGTTTGTTGGACTGGGTGTGCACGGTTCTCTGCCTTGCAAGCAATTTCAACGCCAAGCATTTGTTTTAACAATCGACGAGGAGAAGCAACGAGCAAGTCGGAAAAGGCTGACTGATCCTAGAGGCTGGAACTAACTAGCCAGCTAGGTAGTCAAGCTAGCAGAAAGCAAGGGAGCCTGGTTGGTGCCGGAGGATCGTACAAAGAGCCTCTCTCGACGTTCCATTTATCTCGCTACGATACGATGGAGACATAGAGTAGAATCCACTTTCCGCCCCCTGTGAATGAGCCGCAGCTTTACTATCACATCAATGGTATGGGAGAATAGGAGTTAGACTGTTAGAGTCAGAGTCAAATAACTAAACTAACCGCCATGACATACATGTCTCCGCTATGGAAGAGCCCTCTCATCTCCCTTCAACAGGTTAAACACACGAGAAGTGGACTCCTGGTGAGTAGCAATATCCCTCATCCTTATCCCTTTTCGCTCAAGGACTGCTACGTAATTGTTGCTATTCGTAAAAGACAAACGTTGAGATATTTCACGCACTGCACTGTCACTGAGATGTGATTGAGAGATTCCACTTTATTTCTGTTGGCCTCGCTCTCGCACTCTCACCCTGCGCTATCAAGTAACCTTCCCCTCAATATCCAACGCGTGGACGCGGAGTTGAAGGTCCAAAGTTTGAAGTGGTGGCATACAGCATCACATCGTGCCAAAAAGCCACCACACGAAATCGGAGCTCGCTTCGCCGCCACACACCAATAACATAACACACAACGGTATTAGTCTACACACGCTATTCCAAAGTAAACGGCCGCCTCACTTGGTTGGAAACTGCTACTGTAACCTCTTCACCGCCTCAGCCATGCATCTCTGTTCTGCGTCCTCATGAGTCGCCCGCATTGCATTTTCTTACTGTAGGTACAGAGTGGCCTACATACAGTACACACTACCGTACACTGCGCTTCTGTACATGCTCACACATACATGCAGGGAGGAACTGCCCCCCCGAGACAGGCGTGACCCGCATTACATTGTCTTGCAATATCGTGCATCTACCGTTTGTCAAATGACTGGTCGTGCTGACTTGACTTGTTCTGTCGTAAAGGGTTCCCCTCCTCGGAGGTGTTGCCCTCAGCTGCGGAGCTTATCTATCCCTTTGAACTCTTCGTGCTGCTGTAGGGTAGTACCGTCACGAAAGTGTGCACCGTAGACAATAGGGTAACCACCACCGCCAGTAGCAGGCAATATTGAATATTGAGATCTCACATACATAAACGACCTTCTGTACTGTAACGACGGCTCGTGTCATGTGCTAGAGCATATGACAAGTCTTCTCTTCCCCGGATGCCCCAGACTCCGTAACTTCCCCATCCGAGCGCTCAATGCACAGTCGGACTGACTCTCGGTCAAGAAAGTGAGGCGCTAGCAGGTGTTGAAAACTGTACAGTAGGTATTCTCTTACCAAGTTCTAGATCTGCCTCTCATCACACCCACTGACAACGGCCCGGGCCATTCTGTGACTCCTCACGGAGGCCGCTGCGAGTATCAGTTCAATGGCGACTGTTGTGCCACTCCGATAACTAACCGTGAGGCGATGCTGGGGGCTCGACTGGACGAGAGTTTTGGTGGCGGCTGATGAAACTTTCCGTGGAGAATGCCCATTTCTCGTGTTTTCTTTGTGTTATCTCTACGTACAGATAAGGGGTTCTGCTTAGTCTACCTTGCTGTCGGAATGTGCATTCCTTGTGTCCCAAAATCCTGATTTTGATATGTTGGTGTTCAGCTGTGCAGTTCGTTTATGTTCCCCAGATTTCGGTAGTATCGGCTCGTTGCTACCCCTACAGTACAAAGAACACTTTGCCGTATCCTCTTCCCTGATTCGGCCGACCAAACTGGGAAGCCATCCATCTCGAGGAAACCCGGTGTAGCGTTTCTCAGTATCTGTAAGCATGGCGTGGGTTGCGCCGACACGAGGGGGCTAGCAACGGCTTTTCTTCTGTCTCAGGCAACCCAATCTGCATAAGAACACTTCAGCAGCGCTCGAGCGTCAGGAACGTATATAACCTTGGGTAGTACGGCATATGCACGGCAGCAGCCCCCTTCAGGCTTTGACCGGTTGAGTTCCACGGCTTTATGGGATGATAGTGGTGATTTGCTGGAGGGGAGAGCTGACGCTGATTTCAAAGGAAATCACCTGTTCTTTCTTGGAGAGGAGCGATGCATCCTACGGACTTCTACCGAGAGGCGAGGGAGACCGACGTAACTCCGCTTGAGGGTGATATCATTGCTGGGAGAGTAACATGATCTTGCCACGCCGCTGTACATATCTCGGGAGTGCACGACAGTGGGTAAAGACGACAATGAGAGGCTCGTGAATGACTACCGTGTAACACTGAATGAGAAACACTAGCAATGACTGACTAATTCTAGAACGTAGCAACGTTGTTCTGTCACATGAGAGAATTGCTCTTCGAAAGACCGGCAACAGTACCCAGGAAGTCGTCATTTCAAGTGATACAGGGCAATACAAGCAAAAGGGGTCATTTGCACGATCGGCAATAGTGTCGGTAGACTACTGATGGGTCAGAGACGGAGATACTCATTGCTGTGGACTCATGATCGGCATGTGACGGATGAGAAGCTCCGGAGAACTTCTAGCCGTGAGTCACGATCAGTCACGCCGGAAAGAACTGAACAAGGATCCTAAGAATGCTCCGGTCAACAGCAGGGATAGAGGCATTAGATCGAACTAAGGTCTCATAATACCACAGGAAACAAGAGTGTTGAATACACGATACAAGAAGGACTTGTTGGGTACCTGAGGCTGTTTGATATCGGTCTAGGTCGTCACGACAAAGCAGAGTCTGAATGAAATGTACCTCAAGTCTCTGCTATAGCAATACTTTTGAGCATGGCAATATCAAGCTAGTTTGGAGCAACATTAGAGACAGCTAAACTGTATTGACTTGGTCTCTTCCTCCTGTAAAGTCCTAAGGGCGGCTTGATGGATGTAAGATTCATGGGTTACCGTGGAAGGCTTTGGGCAGAGCTATATCGTGAAAAAGAACTATACACTGCTGTGATATATTTCGGGAGCCTAGATTTCAAATTTATGGCCACGTAGCACGTCTATAGCTGAAAGCTGGCAATGATTTGACTGCTCAAGTCGTAGACTAGGTGTTCGTGATTTGATATCGTGGAATCCATGTATTTGAGACACTCTATATGCCTGAAGACCACCAATAGGGCTGAATGGAAGTACAGGAAGGGATTTACTGCGTTATCATCAATCTTGATGGAGAGAAATAGTTTCTTGGACCAGTTGCGTGATCGTGTTCGATATCCTCCTAGAACGATATAAAGTCAACACACACGAGTCTGGACAACCACCAACTCTAAAATAGAAGATCACCTGGGAAATATGATATAATAAAATGTAATAGTATCTGAAAATTGTAGAGTTGAGCCCAGTCGCGCTTGTAGTTAGTTGATGAAGCTCAACGCCCGCTACGTGAACAGTATCAACCACTCTGCTTGCAGCCATTCCAGTAGCTTAAAAGCGACAAGAGAAGTTTCAAATAGTACCAAGACTTGGAGAAGAATTTCCGTACCCGAGACTACTACTGGGATATCCAAGAATATCTTTGAGGAAGTCTAGTTCTGACAATGAGTGCTGGAAAGGTAGAAACTGTGCACTCTTGATTCTATATAGAATGGGATGTAAGACCAGTAATTAATAATACTCTGCTGAAAAAGAAGAAAGAAATGAGCTCTTCATGATACATGAAATAACGTTGCTCGATGAATTGTATCTCTACTGGACTCGGTGCCAACGTCGCTAGCAACCTTGAGTTCGAGCCATATGGCCCCAGTATGACACTACAATCGAGCATTCTTGGTATCATTAACTTCAGATTACATCTGGACACAGTTAAAGAATAATAGATACATTAGAAATGCTATTATGCGAGAATTGGGAAATACTTTTACCCCAGATCCTGCACATCTCCGGTGCTTGAAGTCGATGTTGGGGTGACGATAGCCTCATCTTTAGGTCACTCCCCAATGAGATCCTCAGATAAACTCAAGAGTTTCAGAAAGACCGAGCGAGAATGATTGAGATGAAGTGCGAGAGTCTAAGTTTAGATTGAGAACGAAGATGCAACTTGTGGACAATCTAGGAGGCAGTCGACCAGCGCGCATAACTCAATTGAAGGATCTGGCTCAAGAGAAACACATGAGGGACCGACTGTACATCGCATCAAGACTTCTCATGCTAGTTGTAAAGCGTTCACCACGCCAGATGTACGCAGCGTTACATGTTACCGACACAATAGCAGGTCTGCCAAGCATGTATCGGGCGGCGCATACGACTACGAGCTACAAGTCTACTTCGATTGAGCAATGGAATGAGACAATCATCTTGAAGCCTAACAATATTGAATTATGGATATCTTCTAGCTAATACCAAGAGCATCACAGGCCCTGAGCACAGGCCGGGCTGGGGTATCAAGCACATCGCGCTGGCAAGCATAGGCACGAATTAAACTGTCGCACATATATACTGACTGATATTGATATGAAATGTCAAACGAAGCGAAGCGCACTGCACTGTCAAGCATCTAGATCCTGCTTGCTTCAAGAGCTTAGTCCTCGTGGGTGGGAGGACCAGCGTAGTTCTTGTGACCCCAAGCCCAGTACCAGATACCAGAAACCATGCACGCAAAGACGAAGACGACGGGGGCGTAGTTGACGGATTCGGGGGTAACGGGGATGGCGGAGGGCATGCAGAAGAGAGGCATAGCCAACAGAGACCAGGCTGATGAGGAGTTAGCAAGACATATCACGATAGAGGAGAACTACACATACCGAGAGCGATCCAGTTGGCGACAGCACCCCACTTTCCGAGGTAGAACTGTCCAGTTTTGACCTGCTTGCGACCAGTAGCGAGACTGATGGCAATGGGAGTGGCATAAGAAGCAGTCAAACAGATGACACCGACACCAGAGAAAGCGTTGAAAGCAGCGTAAGAACCGAAGTAGATGACACCGAGGACGATCTCAACAACCATGCAGAGCATCATAGCGTTCAGTGGAACATCGAGAGAGGTGTTGACCTTGGACCACATCCTGGCACCGGGAATGGCACCATCACGAGCGAAGGCCCAAGCGCATCGAGAACTGGCAGTTGTGCAGCCGATACCGCAGATGATGGCGAGAACGATGAGAGGAATGAGAAGACCAAAGGCACCGCCGGAGCTGCCAACAGCGCTCTTGATGATGAGAGGCACGGGTTGGGCGGAGACGATGACGTCCTGGATTTCGGGCATGACGAACATGAGAGGGACGAGGAAGAGGAGACCGGCGAAGGTGTTGATGAAGATGGTGGCGACCATGGCCTTGGGGACCTGGACCTGAGGGTTCTGAACCTCCTCACACATGCTATACCATGTTAGTACAGCTGCTACGAGGTTGAGTTAGTTGGTAGACTGGGAACTCACGAGATAATCATTCCAGTAGAAGAAGTAGCATAGGCAGCGTGGAGGAGACCGACGCAGAAAGACCATCCCTTGGGCCAACCAGAGTTGTCCTCGAAGTGTGTAAAGACCCAGTTAGCATCACGGCGTCCGTTCTTAGCAATGGCAAGGATAGTAGCGATGATGGCGATGAGACCAGCGAAGGTCCAGAAGATGGCGGCGGTCTTTGAGCAAGGTATCAGCAATCATTACGTTCACACGAGGAGGGGACAAGCATACATCAATCCAGGGAAGCCACTTATTACCGAGCGCAGAGACAGCATTGCACAGGATGGTCAGGGCAAGGAAGATCAGGAAGACCTGGTAAGCCTCTCCCGACAAGACACCAACGCCAGGGCTCTTCTCGAAGACATTGACACAGCCGACGATGAAGAGGGCGGTACCAAAGTTGACGGCGAGAGTGATGGTGATGTTTCCAACTAGATAGAGCCAGCCACAGATCCAGCTAGCAATGCGACGCCATCGGGGAGGAGAGAGCATAAAGGCCTGGTAGTAAACACCTATAGTATCACGCGATCAGTTACATTGTTCACATTGGGACGCAGGCAAATTGGGAGGAGTAATCTGATTTTGTTTACCTCCAGCAGTAGGATAGACACTGGTGATTTCACCGAGAGAGCAAGCAACACAGACAATGATGATGGAGACGGCGAGCCAGCCCCAGATGACGTTGACGGGACCGCCTCCAATCAGAGGGTAAACCAGGGTGGTAGCGAGACCGTAGGGGATGGAAGCGAGGACGAAGGACATGAAGGCGACCTGGAAGGTAGAGCGGTTACGCGACAGCTCAGCCTTGTAGCCCAGGTTCTCGAGGAGCTGGTCGGCGCCATCAGTGTTTCCGAGAGAGGCCTTTGAGCCTCGACGAGGCTTCTGCTCTGCGACGGGGTCCATGACTCCGGTGCTTGTGCTGGCCGAGTCGTGCTTAGACATAATCGGGAGGGAGGGTGAGGATGAAAGAGCACACTACAACAAGGGTGTTGTTGTAGAGGGAGAGAGAGAGAGAGGTGAGAGGAGAAAAGAGAGTGACACGCGATGCGAGAAGGCGTGGGAATGTGAGGGGATTTAAAAAGAAAGGAATTGAATCTGGGGAAGAGTGACCATTGAAGAGATTTAGAGTACTCCGTATGTTAGTTAGTTAGACCGAACCTAGACAAGCAATCAAGGCATGGGAGAGGGGAGAGAGAGAGCGAGTGGGCAAACGCTAAATTATCTACTGCAGTGTCGCTGCGGGAGTGGAGTTCTCCATGTGCGTGGGTGCGTGGTGGCAATCAACAGCCATGGGACGGGGGCAGGGATTGCTCAAGCCAACGTCTGAAAGAGGAAAAGGTGAGAAAGGGACTGGAGACGGATGGAAAGCCAAGGGTCAGGTTCTAGATACGGGCCAGGGAACAGGGGGGGTCAAGTCACTGATTGCAGTGACTGACTGACAGGCAGACAGTGAGTGAATGTTAGTGAGTACAATGCTTACTCTACTGTAATACACTGAGTGTACTCGAAGATGACAGCTCTCCTTAACAGTGGCTACAGCGCCATCACCAACTCTCCCACCGAGCAACCTGAATCTCTTCCCTGTGATAGGCCAACCGCGGGGCTGAAGAGGAAAAAGCGATTCATTCAACGACCGGGGAAACACGATGCGATAGGCCCCCTACGTCATGCTACTGACCTCTAAAGTGGGTGCACAAGACGGCCAAGCCGATACAAGGTTTCGGCGTCGACAGCTCAAACTGGAAGGAGATTAGTTCTGCCAGAGCAAAATACCGCGTTTCATAGGCTGGATCTGAGAGTGCCAATTACTGAGCCAAGCTTTCAGCCGTCTTTCATTTGCTAACTGTTGGCTACTGGTTAGGCGATGGTGGTGGTTGGCTGGTAGGTTTCACCCGAGGACTGATACAGATATTGGCAGACATGTGCTGCGAGCTTTGACGGTCGAAGAGGTTGCTTGTGAAACAGGCAGATCATGCACATTCAGCTTAAAATTCACCCATCATATCTATCAAACCCCGAATGCCGGGATTGAATTGAATGCATCCCTCCCCAATCTCCAACTTTACCTAATCTGGTGAATATCCAGTGTGTGATCGTCAGGGTATCAGCACCCGCGCCCTGCCCCCCGGCAATCCTGGCATCTATCTAAACGTGGTTTGAGGGAGGGATTGATAGCCTTGCAATTGGGCATACTTATCACAAAGTTTGGGGTATTCAAGCTTCAAGAGTCGTTAAAACATCGTTACCCCTCGTTTCCTTGACCTTGGCCTTATTCCTATCTGAGAAGTCCGGCGACATTTCCGTGATAGATAACGAGACCTGTCTATCTCCCGCACGCACGTGACCGGTTCGTCCAAGATAACGAGCCGCAAGAACGCTGTATATCATTGATATGTACGGGTGCAAGATATGTAAGGTATGTTTACTCCGTAGATACGGACCATAACGAAGCTATCGTCGCGTATCTCTCTCTCAACCCCGACCGCCGTTGTAATCAGCACCACCGGCCTTCCTCAACCGCACGACGATGTCCCCCTCATCCAGCTCGGACCGATCCCCCGTGGTGACCGCGATGCTGTGATGCGAGAGCACCCGCTTCACATCGCCGCTCTCGATGCTGACGCGCGCTTTCCGCATGACTTTGGTGTTCTCGCCGATCCAGACGACGAGCGCAAACTTGACGCGCTTGCTCTCCTTGTCGTTGGCGTACTCGACGCGCACGTAGCCGTACTGCACCTGCCCGTCGTCCAGCTCCTCGACCATCTCGGCCAGACCGCCTGTTCCCGTCTTGGTGAGGCTCAGCTTGTTCCCCACGGCGGACGCGTACGAGATGAGCAGCCAGTTTGTCTCGTCCTTGTCTGAGCGCACGGCGTCGTAGGCCGCGCTGACTTCTGGTGCATCGAGGCCCGACATTGTGATAGGTAGGTATGTTGCAGATATAAAAGAGATTTGGGGAACGGTGTTGGTGCGAATAGAGGGGGAGGCTCGGCGCGAAGAGGGAATAAACTGGGCCTGGGGTACGTAGTGTGAGTGAGATCAACCAACAAAAGCTCTGTATCGGAAGACGGCAGAGGAATACATACCGAGAGAAAAGGGTTCAACAAAGCTTGGATCAGGCCTCAAAAACACAAGACAGACTCAGGAGTTCAGGGGCCTCTCTCTGCCTCTCTCTCTCTCTGTGCTCTGCCCTGCCCCCTGCACCTGAAAAAAAGCCATGGACGGCTCTACTGGGAAAAGCTCGGCTATGTACGGAACGCACTCTAGAAGCCCGCCGATCCATATTTTGTGCATTTGGCGCTAGAAGAGAAACGGAACAACTCCGTTCTGTTGGTCTCACGCCAAGAGCTTTGGTAGTCCAGGATTCTGACACGGTCAGTCACTCGTGTAAAAAAAAAAAAAAGGAGCATATCGTGAGGTAAACGTTGCAGCTTCAGCTCAGGGGCTGATCCGGCTCCTCTTACCGGAGACCCGTTCTTCTCGTCTGTCGTAACCTCCACGATTATAATCGTCGGAATATTAAATATTTGCTTTTGTTGTACGTAAAAAGCGCGGGTTGACGACAGATTCCCTTTCCCCTCCCCCGTGGGACACTAGGAAGATTCATCTAGGCGACGATGGTAGGGCTTGGTGTGTTTTTGAGGGGGTTCAAGATGATACCAGGCACTGCAACGTTTTCACAGTACTCGGATACCATTTACTCGTCTCCTTTTTGCATAATTCCTGATGTCTCAAGCTAACACTACGATAATCACCCAAGGAACCAATAGCAGACCCTCACTCAATTCTTTTCAACGACGATCACAAACTGCACTGACTGCTCAAAGAGACGGCAATAATCACTGACAGGACAGCACAATCGGGCCGAGACCGTAACATTTGCGGGGGCTGCTTACGGTGCTCCAGCGCTGTAAAGAATCCACCGTCGCCCGCCGTTTCACTCGGAAAACTGAAGAGTTGCCCTGTAGCGAGGCCCTGTAAGTGGATATCAAGCAGACCAGGATATCCCATGGTCCAGTGAAATTGTTGTATAGAATCTGGGCCTTTGATAACTTTTCGTAATGAGAAAGACGGGAAAATGTCTCAATTAATGGGACTTGAAAAACGTCAGAAATACGGCGCCCATCGAGATCGTAACGTAAAAAATTGAAGATCTCGGGTTTATCGCTAAAGAGTAAGTAAACTCAATCAGTGCGCTGATCAGCTTCTGCAGGTGATTTTCTTTTCTTTTTTTTGCTTTTGAAGAAGAATTCTAGGCTTTTTCTTTTTGAACAAGGGTCTTTTTTAATATTACCTGTCATATCGAGCTTGATCCTCCGAACTCAGTAATTTACGGAAATTGAGCGACCATTAAATCCCGACAGTCCAATAGTTGACCATTAGTTACTCTGTACCTTGATATCCCGTCTTTCTCGGTAGCCTGAAGAACAATAGTGTCCTTTTACTAGCAGGCTCTGGGGTGGCAATGCATCGTATGATGTGCTTGTGAACCAACTGAGGGATGGGTCTTTTTGCTGTGTTGGTTCGGACGCATGAAATGAACATACGACTACGGTGAGCTTGCGACGGTCTCGGGTTCGGGAGGTTGCTTCCGCGTGAAGCTTGTTCGTATATTTGTTGCCACTGGTGGCATGGATAATCGTGTTGGTTGACGTGAAACATTTAGATGTTAACGTCTGGCCTTTGATGACTTGAAGTCTATGATTGAACCTGTATGCTTTGAACTTTTGCAAGTACGCAGCAATAAGCACTAATGCTGTACGGCGCCTGAATGACCCCTGAGGGCTCATGCTTGGACAATCACATGCTGGGTATTTAAGCTTAAACACATGTGCAAGGTTGACTGACTTGCATTGCTTCATCCTCGGCCCCCAAAGCCTTCAATATGCGAACCCCCGAGACCCAAGTTAAATGCGTCCGCATAATCTTGGCGTTGTGATGCATCATGAACAGATCTCGGCATTGGAAGATCAACCAAGATGAGATAAGTTACTTTGGTACCTACTCCTCAGGAAGTAAGGAAACATTAGACTGTAATATAGGATATAAAATATTCATAGGTAACTTAAATTTAGTGAAAAGAACCCTAAACTCATGCTAATTTGCCTCAGTACTTTTGCCATTTAGGATCAAGCATGAGTTTTATTCCTCCCGTAGCTACTCACTCCTTCAACCCTGGGGTAAAGAGATCTTGGTGAAAGCCTTCCAGAAGTAAGTCAGGGGGACACTTCTATTTTTAAAATGGAACCATGATCTTCCGTAGGGTGCCGAAACAAAGTATCATGGTCGAAGCTTCATAAAGCTTACGTTTAGCCCCTGATGTCTCGAGCAATGTCTTGGGCGTTTCAGGGCACTCGTTGAAGCATTGGGCAATCTGGACAGGAACGGACTGTTAAAAATGTCATGTATTGCTTGGCCGAGATTGCCTTTTTGAGGGAATGGGTATTGTGATGTCTCAAGTTGCTCTGGGCTTAGCTGTTTGTCATGGACTCATATCGACCTAGCTGAGTATTGGTCGTCTTTGGAACAACATGCAGAATTTGGATCCAGAGATCGAGAGTAAACTAAATGACAGATAAATTGAGAAGCATGTCATGAATGGAGTAGACTTTGCAAGATAGTTGTTGCAAAAGTAGCAGGATAGTGTATCTTGACCTCTACCAAAAGTTGTCATCTAGCCAAGTAGTTGAACCGTATGCTAGAGAGGCGTTATATTAATAGAAGTCCATGAGAATACTTCCTTCTCACTATCTCAAAGGCTAAGAGCCGAGCAAGACCTGCGAAAGGAATGGTTTTCTCTATTTGGCACCTGCTGAAGAGTTTCAAGCAGCCTTCAACATCTCCTGTTTGAAACACGAAAGAGTGACCAGGTATTATCCTGATTGCTTATGTTAACTTGGTAACCAGAAAAGTTCTATAATAAAAAGTCTTTAAAGAGTTAGCTCACACAAATCCTTTCTCGGATATTGAGAAGTGTCAGACACAGGACGTTTACCATCATACAACACAACGATACAATATGAAGACTGGTATTTCAATGCTGGACTACGAAACACATGTGGCATTATAAGCCTTCATTGATGTTTTATTTCAGTAAATATCTTCTGGAATAAGTCTGCATATCTTTCAGTTGCTGGGCCTCGAATCCGACTGAAATGCCTGCTTCTGCTGAAGTCGATGCCGTGTCGATTCCATAGACCACTAACTTGAGTTACAGTGAGGAGGCTACATGTATAGCATGACTACGGAGTACGGTGGGCTGGAAGCTGATATCTTATGGCTTAGGCGCTTTAGAGAAGCTTTGTTCTTCTGATATCGATGCGTAAACCCAAGCAGCTCTTGCTCCGGCAATGTCCAAAACACCCAATACTTTAACCCCGACTAGCATTCTTATATACGCGGATCTTCCGTGAAATTTGCCTTTTCTCTTTCCTTGATCTTACCTGAAGTCAATAGAGTCACTATGATCAATGTGACTTAGCGGACATGCCTGCGGGCGTTATGTTACACTTGGACCTGGTCGAATTAAGCTTATTTCTTAGCCGGTCAGTCACACAGGTTTCATCTACTAATAGAGTTCATGTAGCTGATTACTTCTTTGGGAAGGAGAATAGATGCTAGTATTATTTGTAGACGTGCGTCATTTGCGTTCACTATGGTAATGGCTTCAATCTGGTGATGTTCGTACTAGAACGAGGTATTGGAAATTTGCTATGTCGAACTGTCGAGGGTATATCTTAAACTGAATTATCTACAAAGAACATCAGGTACTTCTACTGGTTGACCTTTGAAACCACTGGGGATGCAGTCTTTTCTCCATCTCTTCCCTCTCGTTCACTTGCTCCATCGCCGATACTTCCAGAGCTCTCCTCATCAGACACTCTCGAGTCGAGTGTAGTGCCCTCGTAACCACCCTTGACAAGCTGAGGGTTTCTTCGACCCCACCATAGCAAACCAAGTTGCACGAAGACCGATGCAAAAGACATTGCTGTAGCCAGTGGAAATCCAATTGGATACTGTGGCGCGTCTGCAACTCTGAAAGCACGAAGTGGAATCGTTGCATGGCCGATATACACGATCATAACAGTGAGAGCAACAATAATCGCTCTCGCTTCTGGCTCCTTTCTCATAAGTTCCGCAAACCACGCCATCAGCGATGGAGCTCCGGCGTTGGCAGCGTAGGTCATGAAGTAGAATGCCATAACGACCTTCTGATCTGAAGGCCAGGCACAAAGAACGCAAAGCAGTACACCAAACGAGAACGTAGATCCAGTACTGATCTGCCATCTCCAGTGTTTCCAGTCCGACAAGCCGTTCAGGATAAGATTGGAAACAATCTGCAGAGCATAACCGCCCAGGGGAAGGACGTTGACCTGGTATGTGCTATACATACGATTCCCAGCTTCATCCTTGAGACTTTCGATGTAAAGGACAAAGTAAGAAGTGGCGCGGTGTGCCCAAGCACTCAGAGCAAAAGCAACAAGGAAGAAGTACGTCACAGGGTGAACGATCAACATGCGCAGCTTCTGCTTCAAGACAGCCGGAGGGATAAGTTTCGACGTATTCGCGCCAAAGCCCTCCATACGCTCACGAGACAACTTCTTCTCATCCTCCGTCAACCACTTGGCACGCGTGTACGCAGGTGTATCAGGAATGACAAAGAAGCCAACGATTCCCTGAGCGATAGTGATGACGCCCGAAACGATGAACAGCCACTGCCAGCCAGCGATTCCGTGGGCGCCGTTTAGGTTGCGGTACAGAGCGGCTTGGAGGGCTCCGAGAAACATGGCTCCTGCGACGTCGGAGACGTTGAAGCAGGCGATTCGGAAGGCGAGTTCTTTGGGGGTGTACCAGTTGAAGATGAGGGAGACGACGCTGGGCCAGAAGACGGCGGAGAAGAGACCGAGGAAGAAGCGGAGGGCGTAGACGGTTGTTGCGTTTTGGGCCTTGCAGGTGCTGTTCTGTGTGTAAGTGGACTATGACTGAATAGGCGTATGAGTAAAGACTTACACAATGACGAATAGACCCCAGATGATCTCGCAAGTTGGTAGAAACAGAGATGGACGGACCTGGAACTGATTAGTATGACCCAAAGCACCAAGGTTGTTCAACTCACCCTCGTCTGAGCCAACTGTCCAGGAACAAGACCAATGGCATATCCAATAGAGAAGTAGGTGTTGAAAAAGACCAGCTCATTACCGTACAGACCCAAAGCTTCTCGCATTCCAGAAACATAAGCCTGTGTCGTTGCAGACTGATCCATCTCCTTCATGATACCAGCAATAAAAGTCCACGTCAAAAGAAGACAATCAAGCTTGAGAATCAAGACATGTCTAGGATTGCGAAAATAAGGTATAGCTTTAGAGACATGCTTAAAGATACCCGTTTGAGGAGGATATGTCACAGTCTCAGCTGTATCTGTCCGTTCAGTCGCCATGATCACAGCCATTTCTCAAAGAAATGAGTATATAAACTGATAACAAACAATCCAAAAATCCATTTACGAAAAGACAGCTCAGGTTATATACCATCACGACCCTGTCTTCACATCACCAAACCATGACAGATGTGAAACTCGAGATAGGAATTTAGCGGGTCACTCCCGCGTCTGCACTTCTCGCGTCATTCGCCGCCCAAAGAACGACATTCTCCCAAACGGGCGATATCCGTCGGCCAAGACCCGACGCTTGCAGGTTAAGCTTATATCTTTATTGCCGACCGATTATGTGCGAGGCCGTCTGCTCAGATCTATACCTTTTCCAACAGAGGATGTACTGGAGGAGGCGGTCCGATCGCGAATGTGAAGGCTTGACTGGGAAAATTAACGGATCAGGTAATTCTGCCGTGTTGTGTGTTTATCTCTTACAAGTGGGGGGACGTGGTGTAAGCGAAAAGTATTGCCAAGAACAGGCATGTCGCTTGATATCGCGAGATTGTTCAGGGTTGTGGAGATAAACCCGTGTGCGAGTAGAAAGATGATAAAAACTGATTGGACCCGAAGCACTTTGATCTATTTGAGCATCGCCATGTCATGTCATTGGCATAATCGATACAATGGCGGGCATCGCTGCTTCGATCAGATCTTCATGATAACAAAGTATTTTATCTTCAAGGGCATACCAGTAGAGCCTCACCAATGGTCCAACAATAAGGCGAAAGTGCAAGTTCTTGTTGTTAGCTCGAATCTTCAATCTTCGTGGCCATCGATGTACAATGGAGAAATACCTCATCATATGTCCAAGAAGCATATTTTGAGGCCCCCCAGGCCGTGCACTACTCGCAGCTCATAGGTAGCCTACTTGCACTTTGCAACACCACTACAGAGAATCATGCCTATAAGGGCTCGCCCATTAGAAAGCGTAGCTGCAATAGTTGCGCCACAGCGTAGACTATCGCGCCCGGTTGATATGTGAAGTTGTAGCTAATACCAAGCATCGGCCGATCACAGAGCGGCATTCATCCCGAGCCGATTTCTATAAAGTGAGGCTCTTCTTCCTCGTGCAACAGGAAGATATTGCCATGACTCATCCCTTATTTATGTTTGTCATTACCCATGTACTCCCCGTAACAAGAGATTAGCTGACACCACTGTTGTAGAAGTCAACGAGCTCGGCCCCGAAAAGATACTCCGCTATCTACGTTGATAAATTGTCATGTACGTCCCCTTGTTCTATGCTATGAATCTGTTGAAGTACCAATGCTGACTGAGACTAGCCCCATCAAGATGTCTTCAGAATGGACGCCTGAATACCAGAAGGAGGATAACGGTGCTCCAGTCTACGATCAAAAGGAGGAGCAGCCTGGCCCAACATATGAGGACAACTCCGCTGAGGTTGCGTTTGAGGGAGGTAGCGATTCTGGAAGTGGCTGGAATACTGATGAAGCAAACGAGAGCTTGTCTGACAGCTCATCCTCTGGTGACTCCTCTTCTTAGTTGAGGCGCTTGGAAGTCTTTTGGCAAACATGATACATTCTTGTACATGAGGTAAAGGGTGAGAAGAAACAAATGTTATGTATGCATCAGGAGTGAGTGTAGTGCAGTGATAGATGAACCCCATGCTTTTGAAGGTCACGTCACCGGAAGCTGCATTCTTGTCTTGCCAGGCTTGCAAGACTTAGACAGTTTAGCCTGAGTTTATGAGAGTCTTTGCTGATTTTGGTTTAGCATCCTTTTGTAAAGTCTCATGTTTCCTTGCTCTCTAGGGCTAAGTAATCAACATGGCTGTGAGTCTCATGCGACATCCATAAGGAGAGTCACATTCTTTACATGTTTCAAGGTTCATCATCTGCATCGCGGTGACTGAGACATAAGCAAGGCAAGAGTCAAATGAAACAGAGCATACCAAGCATCACCCAAAGCAACCAAGTGTCCAAGAAGCAACGCAGCCATGCGATTGTCAAAATATTTGAAGTCACAATGCAAGAAATGATAGTTGAAAGCAAAAAAAGAGCGTCATTATTAGTTGACTACAGATAGGCTATTCCCCTAAACCCCAGTAGAATTGAAACTGCATTAAGTCTAACTACAAAGTCAGTGGCACAAGACAATGCCACCATTTGTATAGCGGATCTTCCCAAAGAGGAAACCAGAAAGGAAGGCAAACAAGATCAGAAACTCTCTCAACTCCTCATAGCAAGTCGCTTAGAGAAGAGCGGCAACAGCAGCGAGGAGAGCAAGGGCGCTGACGGCCTGCTTGCCAGCACTGCTGACGGTGACGGGGACGTTGGAACCGCTGTCGCCCTTGGAGCCGGAGCCCTCGGAGCCTGAGCTGCCCTTGGAGCCGGAACCCTCGGAACCGGAGCTGCCCTTGGAGCCGGAACCCTCGGAACCGGAGCTGCCCTTGGAGCCAGAGCCCTCAGAGCCAGATCCGCCGTTGGAACCTGAGCCACCGTTGGAGCCGGAGCCGCCGGAGCCGCCGGAGCCTCCGTTTCCACCGTTACCTCCGCTGCCACCGTTACCTCCAGAGCCGCCGTTACCACCGTTGCCTCCGTTGCCTCCAGATCCGCCGTTACCGCCGTTACCTCCCTTGGAGCCACCGCCGTTGGTAGGGCAGGTATCCTTGGTGCAGCTGGGGACCTCAGCCTCGTGGCTCTCAGCGGGAGTACCCCAGGTGTTCTCCCAAGGCTTGTAGACGATATCACCGCCCTTGCAGACCTCACAGTCAGCGGGGACGAAGAAGTTGTCGTGGTTGTACCAGTCCTTGCACTCCTCGGGCTTGTAGACAGTAAGACCGTGGCAGCTGCCGTTGGAGCAGTACTTGGGGACGTATTGAGATCCACCCTGGCAAGAGCAGGCCTCGGGGATGTAGACGATCTCGCCGTCGCAGTCCTCACCGGGGTAACCAACGAAGATGTAGACAACCTTGGAACCGCTGCCGTTCTCGGGGTAGCACTTGCCGTTGGTGCAGACGTAGATAGCAGTGACGGTCTCAGTGGAAGTGGCAGTGGCATCGGAGATAGTGGTTGTGAAGGTGGTGGTCAGAGTAGACTGGTCAGTGACGGTAGCAGTGAGGACATCGGTGACGGTGACATCAGGGCCGTTGACAGCGACGTAGACAGTGAGGCGGATGGTGTTGGAGATGGCCTGGCGGGCCTGGATGCGGCTGCGGCGAGCAAGAGGAGCATCACCACCACAGAACTCAGAGTCGTCACCGGGGCACTCAATGTTACACTGGTCAGAGTCGACACGGCTGGTGTTCTCACCGTCAACCTCGTCACCGGCATAACACTCCTCATCGTGGACACCGAAGTAAGCACGGCCCTCAGCAAGGCTGGCGCAGAGGTTGAGGTCCATGGAGCCAGAGGTCTGGAGAAGCTCGAAGGTAGGGAAGCCATCAGTGGAACCGACACAGCCGAAGAAAGCAAAGTCGCCAATGGAGCCGGGGAAGCCAGGAGCAGATGTAGCAGAAGAAGTGGCCTCAGTGCCGGTCTCAGTACCAGTCTCGGTGCCGGTCTCAGTGCCAGTGGGCTGGATGGTCTCGCCCTCAGAGTTGGTGGTAGCACCCTCGGAGTTGGTAGCAGCGCCAGTCTCGGTACCGGTAGGCTCGATGGTCTGACCCTCAGAGTTGGTGGTAGCGCCCTCAGAGTTGGTAGCAGCACCAGTCTCAGTGCCAGTCTCGGTGCCGGTAGGCTCAACGGTGCCAGTGGTGTCAGTAGAGTCGCCGCCACCGTTACCGCCGCCAGGGTTGCTGGATCCAGGGGGACCGGCAGCAAGGTTGGAGACCTCGAGCTTGGAGGAGGAAGCACCGCAAGACTGAACGAACTCGATGGTGGGGGGGCTGCCAGTGGAAGGTGTGCTATCAGAAGACTTGGACCAGATCCGGTGGAGAGACCCTCGGAGAAGATGCTCACACCGTCGGAAGTGACATCAAGAGTGCAGTCGGTCTCAGCACGCTTCTGGGTCTCAATAAGCTCGACGAAGATCTCGAAGAGGATGATGAACAAGTTTCCGGCAGGGAAGCTTGAGAAGATGTCGTTGGGGATGCCAATGGAGAACGAGGCAATGCCATTGGGACCAGCGATGAGGGAGCTATGGGCTGGTTAGAGTTTGAAACTAGGGAGCGGGCCGTTGTAGATGTAGAAACTTACATGGCGATGCTTCCATCAGCGCGAGTGACGAAAGAGGCACCAGGTCCCAATTGAGCACCGCTGAGGTCGACGGGCTGGGCAGCCTCAGCAGAGCCGGTGGGAGCAACGTCCGAGGTGGTGGTAGCGGACTCAGTAGCAGGGATACTGGAGTTGGTGAACCGCTGACCCATGACGCTCGAGGCCGCAGCCAGGAGCAGACCGGTGGAGAAACGCATGATTAGGTGGGTTTTTTGCTTTATTGAGCGAATGTATTAAGTGAGTGAATGAATTTGGTGTAAACGAATGGACCTGGTCCTCGATGGGAAGATTGAGAGTGAGGATGAGATGAGAATATTCTGGACAAGAACACCAGCCTCTATATATACAGGTTTGCACATCACATAGCAGTGCCCATTTGCACCATATTGATCAAGGTCCTTTGCCCTTGGGAATATTGGTCTCCTGCATGCAAACATTCCTCATACACGGTTGCTAGATCCGAAAGCATGCAAGGGCGATACCACCACTCCACCCGATGTGGACCAAAAGAGAAAATGTCTCACCAGCAAAGGCACGATAAACCAGCCTAGACGATAGTATTCCATTCTTCAAGGTTTCTGTCTAGCTATTTGCAGACTACCGCTCGAGCTACGACTTTTTTTGCTTTCGTATTTTTGGACAGTGTGTTTTTGGGTGTTGAAGATATGGGAGCGGCTCCCCTATGTCTCCCTTGATAAGGCAATTTCACCAACGAATTCCAACAACAGTGTTTTTTAGTAAATAATACCAGTATAGAGAAATGCATAAGCTTAAAGTGTTACTTTGTTTTGTAAGGCGTACCAAGCTTTTGTTGACCAGCCACATCAGGTCGTTATCAAAGCACCATAGCAATAAAGTTATAACCCGCATATAACCTGTCCCAGATGAGTGATAACAAGAGACAAGCCAAGATTTGCAAGAAATGTACAATACCTTAGTTTAAAGTCAAACAATCCTTCCCACTTATCACATTTCCCCATTAATGCCCGTGACAACAGGCTATACTGGCAGTACCCCCTCATCTGGTGGCTTCAGCAACAAAATTTCAAAAGGCATGTTCGGGGCTCAGACACGGGCTGTCCAGTAGGGGGAAGAATGCGTGTCACAACCGCACCCATGAGTTTACTGGATGAACACAGCCAGAGGGAACCAGTGAGATCTCTGTGCCTTGCAGGAGGTTCGGACGCGTAAGTGGTAATTTACAGTGTTTCTCCCGCAATTGCTTAGCTAGGTATGTGGCTGGGAAATTCTTGTGTGTGGTTGAGTGCTGCACTTGTGATCCTGCCGTAAGCCCTTTTGGATCATTTGTGTTTGAATGGTTGCGGAGATATGGTGTGGTTCAGATTACCGGAAACAAGGAACCGGCGATGGAGTCATTTGGTCATGTCTTGGTCTAACATAGTGTGTTGTCTCCAACGATCGAGTGGTGGATGCTTGCCATGAGAGCTATGGAGTATCGATCGGGTTCATTGCCAAATACTATCGTACAACGGTTCTACGACTGTTCATAATACCAAACCAAATAACAGGCCCAAGCTTCATTATTTACTCCGGCTGGTGACATGCATACAATACCATGTTCTTCACACTGAGATCTGGATGTCACTGATGCAAGGGCAAAAGAAACTCCGTGATTATCGACGGGAATCTACCCTACGCTAGTTATTTCAAGAAGACCGCAAGAGTGACAGCGCTTATTCTTTAGCGTTGGGGACTAAACGGCAGCCCAGTTGAGCGACGTTTGCGGCTTGAACGTTTGGTGGAGCGTTGGAAAGCGTTGGGACTCGTTGGTGTTAGCGCGTGTAAATCACGTCAATCACTTGAAGCAAGGTTTTGTGTTATCACGGTAATTTTCGGATCCGGAAGTCAATTTGCATGTGCGGAATAGAGCCTAGTGATGGTGCTTACACCTTGATGATTACTCAAGTCGTGATGCTTATTATTAGCTTTGTTAAGCTTATGGGCTACCACTCGGCAACCTGTTGTTCCGTCGTATAGCAGATGTGAGGAATGGGACGAAAGCATGCAGTGAATTGCCCGACCTGTACAGCCCTGTAACCCGCCTATCACAGTAGCATTGGATCGAGGTGAACTGCCCGCCTGCAGGATCTCCCTTTGCAACCCCCAGTCCCCTCCAGCCTTGTAAGGTGCACCTAGCGCCCGAAATCGCACGGAGATCAAACAAAACACACAAAACCCGCGGTAAATAAAAATTCCCCTGCATCGGGCAGCCCTTCATTTCTTGCAGCACAAGGCGGGAATGCATGATATTGTGTCTCAGGAACAAGCTTTGGCTCCCGAGTCCGAGGCTAATTGGCGAACAAGAGAGGTAGTGAGACACTGCAAGGGTGCCCCCCCCCCCCTATGTCGATGGAATGTGAAGCTGGGGAGAAAGAGGGGGGGAGGACGATTGGTGATCGTTGGAATGGGGTTATGAGATGTCTATGACGATGGGAATAATTGGGGATGATTTAGGGGGAGATTGGGAGAATGCGGAGATAGGAGAAGGAGGCTCTAACAATTACTGAGACATTGTCATCTTGCCTGTGTTTTTGCTTGTTTACAGTAGTAATAACTTGGAGGAGAGGTCATTGTTGTTAATCGCAATTAAATGAAGATTGACCAGTTGTTTTATCGGGCATTTTTACAGTATAAAAAGAAATTAAAACCAATAACTGTTTATCCCAATTAATATAGCACCTATCAATCTATCTGAAGAATAACTCGAAGTATCTGATGAGCTGCTATGATTGCATGATCGAGATTGCTTCAAAATGTCAAGATTACCCTATACTCCAACTGGCGTGACCCTGTCTTGGAAGAGCGGATATCCGGCAAAAGACTCATGTCAATGACGAAAGTTGATCGCACTTCATTCTTCCAAAGGATCCTTCAAATGAACCATTTTTGAGCAAGATTACATCCAAAAGCGGCGATATGCTGTGAGCACGAATCCCTCTTATCTTGCTTTGCCGACCCGTCTTCCCAGATTCACATCGCAAACGGCCTCGTGGAATTGACTTTTGGACGGATTTCCTTGGCAAGCCATTTCCAGTTCGACACATGGTCTACACATGGATTCAATGACGTCGCACGACGTTCCACTGCCTGCGTTCCATTCATCGATCACGATTAAATTTAGTCTGTTTATCGCTTACGAGTGGAGGCTGCACGAGTCACGACAATGGGGTAAACAAACTGGGGGAGAGCAATTTTGTATATCAAGCGATAGACTGCCTATTAAAGTGTACATTTCCATTTTCCAAAGCACATGAATCCAATTATGATATGATATCCATCAATATTTTACGCACCGCCCAAATGCTAGATGCACGCAAACATTATTTCATCCGTTTCCAAATTATCGACACAGAATGATCGAAGCAATAACATCCCAATGATATGTAGGTAGGTAGCTGCTTACAGCTGGAAAGCACCAGCAGCCATGGATGAGAAGAGCAGAGCACCAATGGCAAGGCCAAGGGTGTTAATGCTAGACTTGGGAGCGAAGCCAGCAGCAACATTTCCACTCTCAGTAGAAGTCTCTGAGCTAGAAGAGCTGGTACCGGTGCTGGTAGAAGTACCAGAAGCAGTGCCAGTAGAGCTCTTGTCATCATCATCCTTATCATCGTCGCCGGAGATGACGCTAGCCTGGGCGGTAGCGGGGACGTCGGCGTCCTTTGTCTTTGTGGTCTTCTTGCTGCCGCTGCAGAAGACGTCGGCGTCGGGGGCGCCGTTGGCGAAGAGGCACTTTGCGAGGTCGCCGATGGTCTGGTCGAGGGCGACGCAGTAGAGGCCGCAGCCGTTGTAGTAGCTCACGATCTTGGCGTCGCCGCAGCACTTCTGCATGATCTCGGTGTGGTTGGCCTTGAAGGGCATGGCGCAGGTGTTGTCCTGGTTGGGGGTGTCATAGAGGTTTGTGCAGGCCGTGGGGACGGCGCTGGCGGTGCTGAGGGTTGTGGAAGACATGATGGTGATGTGTGTTTGTGTGTAGAAAAATAGTATATTAAAAGTTGCAAGAATAGATAGCGATTGTAGATGAAGAAAGAATTAACGAATGTTGGGTTTTGGTGATGGTGATGGAAGGAACAAGAAAAAGTTACGCGTCGGCTGAGGGATGGGCTTAGCATGGGACGGGCCAGTTTTTGTCTCTGGCTAGAGGCCGCTAGGACTCGCATTAAGGGGTTAATCCGGGGTCTTGGCCTATCAGCATTGCCACTCCAAATTTAGCAGCATGAGCTAAGGCTCGTATCAAGTGCAAGGATCCATTGTGAGGAGGGAGGATCCAGTTGCTAGGCAACTTGGGTAAGGATCAGAGGCAGGTTTTTTGACGATGGACACTACGTAAGCGGAGAAAGTCTTTGTGAATGTCTTCCGATGGGGAGTTGTATATGGAGTTGATGCTGAAATAAGAGTAAAGCTGGTGATGGTGATGGTTGATGGTTGATGCAGCTGAAAAGGCAAATTGGTATGATGTAACGGGACCACTTCCCGCTCTTGGCGGGCATGGAAGATCAGATCAGTTCGGAAATTGGCTGCATCATGCACAGACGTTGGAAAATGTCAACCAACTTGGAAGCCTGATGGAAGCCTGACAGCGTTTTTGACGTGACGCCATATTGAACGCAGTGGCATGTTTGGTGTAACTCTATAGAAACATCGCGAAACGTTGAGTTAAGAAACGAATAATTGATGGTAACCGAGGAAGCTATTGGAAGCGTGGAGATTGCGATCGCTTACCTTCGAACATGGTGAAACTGCTAGCCCTTCTACTCCGTACAAGCGACGCGTATATCATGTGACAGTCACGGACTGCAGCGTGGACATGAGATCGATATCATTTGGATCGCAAGTAACATTTAAAGAAATATTATTCTATTATATCGCCAGACTGCGCGGTAATGGCCATGCAATGTTCCAAATTCAATCAGTAGACTATAGTTGAGGATGCCTCATACTCGGCGAAATTCATTCTATATAGAGTCAACTCCACGAGTGTCACTCGTTATTATGTCGATCCAAGTCCTCCCATTGCCAATTCATCAGCTAGCATCTTCTCCTTCTCATCCGCCAACCAAGCAGGATTCGTCTCGAATCTGGGATCCAGCCAGAAACAAGCTTCATCTCCATCCTTGAGCATCTTCCGAATAGGTTTCGCTCTAACATGTCCCCCAATATAAAACAGCGCCCATCGAACAGCACCAAAGACTGACACAAAACTGTACAGCTGCTTGTAAACAGGATAAGTGGCGATGGTGACAAGTCCAATGCGCATATCAGGACGGTGCCAGCAACTTAGATAGTTGTAGAGAAGGGGAGGAAGACAAGCGACAAAGGCCAGACCGAAGAAGAAGATCCAATATTCTTTATGCGCGCCGAGAGCGACTAGGACGGGAATACGCACCCAGTCGATGACTAGACAGGCAAGGATGTAAAGAAAGAGTCCCTTTTGCATAAGAACTCCTTGGATGGTTCGTTGACCGTTCATGCGGAATAGGTGACGCATTATCTTCCAGATAAGACTATGTCTTCCCATTTCCCATGACTTGATCCTCTGCTTGCACCAGTTCAGCCCCGGACCAAGCACAGTCGCCGGAACTTCAGTCGCAAGAGTAACCTGCGCATCAAAAGCAATGCCTTTCCCAAGACGCATAATAGAGAACCCAGCATTCGCATCTTCCGCAATGAAATCCATAGGATGATACTTGGATAGCAGCTCAACGAATATATCGCGATCAACGAACCATCCAGCGCCGTGGGGGAAGTTGACACCGCATGTACGATCCTCAGCGAGTTTGACAAGACCAGCCATGCGGTACTCACAGTCTTGCCAAGAGACCATGCCTAGGGGGATGTTACCATCTGCATCAGTACCTGCTAGGGGAAAAGCAACGGCGCGTAGGTGATCGTTCATGAGATGAATTGGATGGCGGTAGTTTTCGGGGAGGGAGACGTCATCGTCTGTTGTTAGGATGTATTTGTAGTTCTTGGCCGCTAGAGAACCGACGAGTTGAGCTGCGTTTTTTGAACCGATGGGGGACCAGATGTATACGAGGTCGGGATGCAGATTCTTGAGCCAGTGGCGGAAGGAGAGGTCTTGTGGATGGCGAGATCGGCCGTTATCGATGATGAAGATGTCTTGGGGTCTGAAATGGGGATATGCGGACTCAATCACCTTTCGTAAGGCTTCGCGGTCTGAGTTGTGGCAGGGAATCACAAAGGCGGTCTCCCAGGCCTCCGTGACGGTCGCCACCACGCCTCGCTCTAGATCGCCAGGGCTCTTCTCATCCAAAGTCTCCTGCATAACCGGAGAAGAATGCGTCCTGGGAGGGTTGTATGGTGGAACTCTCGCAATAGATAAGATTATAAGAAACATAAGAGGTTCAAGAGTAAGAACAATAACGAGAACAGGCAGCATATAGCTTCGCGTCTGAGCAATGGCTTTTCCCATCCAACCGGTAAACCAATTCGATATAACAAGAGCAGCAACACAACAACAAACGAATGCAAGTGCAGCGCCTTTCTTGAGCGTCATGGGGTAGACGTACTCTTTCGGGTGGATGAGTTCCCAGAAAGCCTTGAGTGAGAACTGATTATTCAACGAACGCCAGAATCTTGTCCATAGTGATGGCTTCTTGGTAGATTTAGGGCGAAGAAGATTGCTGGCGGGTCTTTCGTCGGAAAAACTGCTTAGGGAGGAAGTGGAAGGACTGTAGATGCCTACTTTGCGAGCGCTTCGGTCTGAGGATATGACTGGTGGTGGGGTAGATATTGGGCTGATGGAGGGGCTTGGTGGGGGAGTTGCGAAGGGGTTACTCAGAGAGTGTGTAGAAGGGCTGATGGGGAGAGTTGAATAAGGCTGATTTGGGTGAAGGTCTGGGACTGAGGGGTCTAGTCTGGCATTGCAGGGGAGAGTTAGATCTTCATATGAAGGATCTTCAATGCTCCAAAAGGGATTGTTGCTTTTGATAGCCATCTAAACGAATGTACTTCTTAGTATGACTGTAGAGAAGATAGGTAAGGAGAGGATAAGACTGAACAGAGAAATGAATTAACCAGTGGAAAGAGAGTGGCAACATCCAAGAGCACGAGAACTTGTAAATTATCCCACAATAAGACTACCTAATAACTAGAAGAAACAGAAAAAAATATCCCCATCGGCGAACTCTTCAAGAAAATTACCAACAGCCTTATCATCTAGCAAAGTCGTATGACAAAAAACATCAAGAGCTGCACTTGCGGATGAGCCGAGGGTATCACAGCTGAACCGCAAGCTCTCCAGATCGGTCAGCATTGCCAAAAGCAGCAAAGATCACGATGGCTTTCTGGCAAGTTGAATTTTGCCAAAACCCCCCGATCGGTAAAGTGGGCAAAAGATAAAGTTTCAACGTCTGTCTAGGCCTGAAACCACATGGCGAATCCACCTCGCTTATAACCTTAGCCTTGTTCCCCGGGATGCCCGGCCGTTGAAGAGGTAAATTATCCACCTTCCGAAAGTACCGAGGAACGACGGAATCATGGAGAACGGATTATTAACGGTTTTTTTATTCTTCTCTTCATTGGGTTTGGCTCGTGGTGAGGATCTGATTAAGAGTACATACGTCATCGTTTGCTCGAACAATTCGTTAATACATTGAATCCTTCAAAGTTGAAATATCAGTTAAATTGTCTTTAAAAGAAAATATCTAGCGTAATAAAGTCTTGATTTCTGTGGTTTACAATGACGCAGACCTCGTTCTCAATCATGATAATCGTTACGTCCTATTCCCAGACAAGGCATTAACAAAGTGACTAAGTGGATAAGCCCGTCAACATCACGAGATGAACGTGCACGCTGTTAGTGCAAACGGAACGGTACCGCAACGCATCTAGAACATAGGAGTAGAGGTCTCTGACGTCTGTATCACCTGTTTCATCCGTTCTGTTCGAGGCCGCTATCCCAGTTTCGAGTTACGAACTTCGATTTGCGCTGAAGCTACGATACGATGGGGTTCTCAGTCAGGCTGTGGAATCATTGAAGAAATTTTATCGCTGTGAGAAGTTTTAGTCGGAGCTGTTGAGGAAATTGTCGCTGTTCGGCGTTGCTGTTCGAGGGTTGTTGTTCGAGATGGAGGTATATGAACCACTCTTGAGCCGCTTGAATTCAGGTTTGAAATAAGGAGCATCACTTGCACCAGGAAAAGTTCTTGCGTTGGCTGTCAGTTCAGTTATACCGTATACCCAATCTGTGTCTCCCTTTCTTCTCCCCGTCTTCATCATGGATTCCCTTGTACTGTCCTCAGACACTACAACCCCACTCACAAGCACTGCCCAGTCATTGAAGTCATCTTCTCGACCAAGCACTCCTGCAACTGAAAAAGACATCCTCTTCAGTCGTCCCCCCTCTCCCACCCGTACAACCCCAGATGAGTACGTCCTCGTCGTCGGTGGCCTTGGCTACATTGGCAGCCACACAACCTGGGAGCTCCTCAAAGACGGAAGCAATGTAGTTGTCATTGATAACCTCAGCAATGCTTTTGTTCATGTTCTAGATACCCTCAATGACATGACGGACCAACGCTTCAACATGAGTCGTCGTCGTCCAGAGCTTCATTTCTACGAGGCGGACTTTCGAGACGATACTAAGATCCAGGAGATTCTGTCTCGTTACTCCTCCGCTTCTGGGTCACAAATCAAACGCGTTATTCACTTTGCTGCTTACAAGTCTGTCTCGGAAAGTATTGAGCAGCCACTCAAATACTACGACAACAACGTCGGTGGACTCATCAGATTCTGCAACACTTTATCAACCTTCAACATCAAGAACCTCATCTTCTCATCATCAGCTACTGTGTATGGTTCACTCGCAGATGCAGGGGGTCGGTTGGTCGAAGAGTCTTGTGCTCATACTACAACGGAGTGGCGCGATGCTAGTGGCAAGGACCAAACAACTCTCCAGGGGTGCACGGGTCTCACGAATCCATATGGACGAACAAAATGGATCTGCGAAGCTATCCTGTCTGACTTGGCCGTTGCGGATCCAGAGTGGACCATCACGGCCTTGCGATATTTCAACCCTATTGGTTGTGACGAGTCTGGCCGGTTAGGAGAAGATCCCCGTGTTGCACCAACCAACTTGATGCCCGTCCTCCTCAAAGTCATGCTTGGCGAGATCGACAACCTGCAAGTGTTTGGTACAGACTGGGACACCCGGGACGGAACAGCTATCCGAGACTTCATCCACGTCTCTGATCTCGCCAGGGGTCATCTTGCCGCCCTTGCCGTGAAAGAAGGCCAAGGCTTCCAGACTTTCAACATTGGTACTGGAACTGGCCAGACGGTTCAAGTTTATCCGCGGCAGACGCCGCTCTCCGCAATCTCTCGCTGCTTGCGATGACTCATCCTCTCCGCATGCACATAGCAATTCGGTGAGCGTCTTTTCAACTCAAACCTACAGGTTGGGCTTAGAAGAAAGTTCAAGCGAAGATGGATATCACTGATAGACTCCTTACATCGCAAGAACGGCAGAGGCTGAAGGAGGAGCTACTAGCAACGAATGATGATTTCATACGCCAGATCCCAAAGGTCGAACTGCACATCCACATCGATGGAATGATCACACCAGAACTTCG
Organism: Fusarium ramigenum; assembly: GCA_013186855.1. Taxonomy (NCBI): domain Eukaryota; kingdom Fungi; phylum Ascomycota; class Sordariomycetes; order Hypocreales; family Nectriaceae; genus Fusarium; species Fusarium ramigenum. The sequence continues at coordinate 28,636 of JAAOAT010000475.1, forward strand.
ATGGAAACTAGCCGAAAGAAACGGATTACAAGTGCGCATGGGAAGCAACAAGCCCGTCATCAAATCTCTCGATGACCTGAAGAAAGCCTACGCATCCATAATTTCATCTTCCCAGCGCCACCAATATGAACATCTCGATCCGTCTCTGATCCCACCTACGTTCTTCGAAGCCTACTACTCCAGCCATGATGTCCTCCGAACGCGACAAGACTTTTACGACGTCGCGATGGCGTATTTTCAAGGCGCTTCGGAGATGAATGTGCGATATTGTGAAGTGTTTTTTGACCCGCAGGCACATACTAGCCGTGGTGTTTCTTGGGAAGATATGATGGGAGGACTTCGTGATGCACAAGATGAGGCGGCCAGGACCCTGAATGTAAGACTGAGATCCTGAATTTGATGTAAAAGTCTAAAGTGTTGAATGCTAGGTTAAGGCTGCTTGGATCATGTGCTTTCTTCGCGATCAATCTCCAGACTCTGCGATGGTACACTATAAAGCAGCGCTTCCATATCGAGACATGATTATTGGCATTGGCCTCGATTCAAATGAACACAAACGACCTCCTATTCTATTCAAGGAAGTCTTTCAGCGGGCTAAGAAAGATGGTTTCAAAATCACGGCGCATTGCGACGTCGGTCAGGAAGACACTCATCAAAACATCCACCAGCTCATCTCACCCTCAGAGGGAATTCTCACACATCGCATTGACCACGGCCTTAACGCAGCAGACAAGCCAGAGCTTATAAAGCTTATCACGAGCCAAGGAATTAGCATAACAATCTGTCCCTGGGCTTATCTGAGACGCTTCAATCTCGAGGAAATTGGACGGCGTATGCGGACGTTGATTGATGCAGGTGTCAAGATTTGCATTTCTAGCGATGACCCTCCATTCATGGAGGGCGCGTGGATTATGCATAATATGCTGCTTGCAAGACAGTTGTGTGGCTTGTCCGAAGAGGATGTTGTACAGATGATGAGGGATGCGGTGGAAATTTCTTGGGCAGTTCAGGACGTGAAGATGGAAATATTGGCAGAGCTTGACGGGAATTCATACAGATCCAGGAACAAAGGATAGCCATCAGCGTGACAGAGACTTATCGTCGTTGGCAAAGGCGGCCACGTTCTCAAAAGTTCGCCTTGAGATTTTCAACTGACTACCAAGATCTCTTAATAAAACATTGAACAATACAGACTTTCTGATCGCTTATAAGAATAATATTATATAATCGATAAGTCCTTATTTATGGTTATGTTCCTTGCAAAGCTTGCTGGATACTACTCAGGGGTTTCGAGTCAACGATAGAGTGTCAGTCAAGCCGGACAGGCCGATGCCAAGAGAAGCCACTTCCCCAGATATCCGGCCCACGCACGGCCTTATATCCCGTAAACCGGTATCTAGATCCTTTTCCCCCCTTATCAAAGACACCGATCTGGCAAAACCGCATACGCGGCACAGGCCAACTCAGCTCTCATGGATCTTGAACCCGCCTTGAGCTCCACATAGTGAGATACGGCTGGAGATTACCGAAGAGATCCCTGAGCTCAGCTTCACAAAGGTCCTTATGCATGATAAAACCTTATTGGGATCCCTGAACACTGGCGGACCGACAAGTGGTCCGGACGCCAGATCTCCATCCGTGGGTATCTAGATCATGGACCCACGACAAGAGTCTCGATCGCAACCTATACCGAGAAGGGTACTCGTGTATGCGGGCTCAGCTGGAGAGTGGAGGGCGTGATCAAAATCGCCGAAGTTAGATCTGGAACCCTTGCATAAAAACAGTTGGAAATGATAAAATGTTTCAAAACGCCGATTTGACTGTTCTATTTTTACTAAACCCGCCTCTCTAGTGAACTCTATTTTACTCAGACCAGCTGAAACATAATCATGCAAGAAAGAATAAAACAATGTGAGACAAAAAAGTCCCCGATCTATAAGACCCAACAAAAGTACCCTGTCCCAAACCATATCCTTATAACGTTAGCCTGTTTACTGCGGCTGTATCTTAGTCCCATTCGCCTCCAGAAATCTGCACAGGTCCTGGCAACTGTCAAGTAAAGTCTTCTGGGGCTTCCATCCCAGTTGAGTCATGGCCCTTCCGGGGTCAGCGACACAGACTCCCACGTCACCTTGGCGGCGTCCCACTTTCACCACGGGAATGTCTCTCCCTGAAGCAGTCTTCATAGCTTCAACAACCTCGTAGACCGCCGATCTAGTCTTGGCCAAGCGATGGGGATTAGCCATGCCTGTCGAACCTATAAATATCCTACTCATGATATAGTAACCCTTTCATTTGGGTTATATTAATACGCTCCTCAGCTTCATGAATGTAGGTTTGGTCGATAAGATCTCTAATCTTGCGCAGGGCATCAAGAGCGACTGAGTTAAGGTGGTCTTGGTAAACAGATCCTGAGTAAATCATCATTGCCCGAGTTTCTATCTGGCCTTGTTGCTAGCACTACGAATATACGGTTCCAGTGGAAACACTTGAGCATCTGGAGTCACGCCCTCATACAGTTCTGCCCACCTCTCACGCAGCGGCTCAGGAGTCTCCCAAGCATTTTCAGGGTCTCTTAACCAGAGACGAAGAAGATGGCGCCTTGCATAGTCAGCTCATATTCAGCAATTTGAGGACTAGACTTACTGCTGCGTTGGCGAGTCTGTGAATGCATCTCTAGCGTGAAATACAGCGAGGTTGTTGATGAATTGCATATCGCCTTTTGCAAAGTTTGTCGAAACGCTCAGTTTATCTCCCAAGAAGTGAAGTGCATCGAGGGCTTCGGCTTGAGCTTCTGTGATAGGTGGGATATCGTGACTCCTTGGCAGTGCACCAAATCCAACGAAGTATCGGCGAGCGTACTGCAGAGCTACTCTCTCGGGCAGTGTATCGGTTGCCTTTTGATGATAAAGAAGTGGCCGAGTCGTAAACTTCTTATTCGGGTTTGCAAAACTTCACTAATTAGCGAACGATTATCGGCACGAGAGACTCTTTATACTTCTCAACATCCCAGTTCTGAGACAATGTGTGGATTAAATCAGGCCTCGTCTTTGCAAGTTCATTATAAACCCTCCACGTACTCGCAATCCTACTGGCACCGCCCTCCAGCGCCGTCTCTAGACAGAACAGCGACACGATATCACCAGAATCAGTATGGAAGACCTGTCTGTCAGTAGTATAAGCTGGACTTCCAATCACGCTCTTGTCTTGACCGGCGCTGAGATCCTTGACGTGAGTGAGGACAACGTCGGCGGGTTTGCCGTTGAATTTGCTGTCTTGTCGACCACGCTGTGATGCGATATGGGATGAAATGCCGACGTAGATTATGGCGTTTTCTTCGCGGGTGTAGTTATCTACGTTGACGCCGCGGATGACGAAGAACCCGTGGCCTTTGTGTAGCTCATCGGATAGCTTTCGTAATTCCGAGTGTAGATTTGGTAGAGGGAATGTTTCTGTTGAGAGATGCCCCAGTGAAAGGCCAAGACCTATTTACATTAGATGAGTGGTATATAGCTGTCAATGCCAAATACCTTTGAAGTGCTGCAAAGCCTGATCAATCTCGTCGAGCTGGTCCACAGACAATTTATAAGTCCAATCATAACTTTGGCCAACTGAGTCGCCTTCCCAGACAAGAAGACCTCCCGTCAATCGCTTTGGGAAGCCATTCGGGACCGAAGTCGGAAGGTTCCCCTCTTTGAGCCGCTTGGCTGTTCTGGCTTGGTAGTTCTCGTAGTTTGGAGCGTAAGCAATATCTGGTTGACCGGGCGGGGGTGCCGCCGTGACAGTTGTTGTAAAAGACATGATGTCGATAGTCAATGAGAAGTGATGTTGGAAACAGGTGTGAGGAACTCGGTACGAGAGCCGGTAATAAGCAAATAGGTAAAATGGCATTATTAATACGAGGTATAGCAAGTGGTGGTGGGATCTGCATGATGAGGTGATGCGTAACACTGATTGCACCATAGCACATAATACTCTCCAAATTGATACGAAGATGGAGAAAACCTCTGCATGTAACCATGTAAAATAAGAAACAGTCAGATAGTCAACTAAAGCATAAATCTGTAGGAACTGCCTTCAATCACAGGAATGCATTCACTCTCGGAACTCCTCCAACTCGGCCTTCCCATGATATAACGTCCAAGCCCATAGCGAATCCACAACTAGAATTGCCCCAAAACTGAACACAAGACTACCCCCAAACACAAACTTGTAATACCACCACGCATTACTGTCATTCAAGTCACTCACCTGACACACGATCGCCCACGGCAGCACATAAAGAAGATTACTTGCAAGACTCTGATACAGATACCACCTTGGTCGCGTCGCCAGAAGGATCGTGGCGAGTTGAGTGGACATTGCGTAAAAGATATAACACCAGTCCAGGCTTTCCCACATGTAAGCCGTGACCTCTGCGACTTCATCTGAGCCGCTGATGTATGATGCAAAGGGCTTTGCTCCGAAGAGCGTGAGGAAGATGGCTATGGGGACTTCGAAGATGACGGCAATAACTAATGATCTGAATGCTGGGCGTGCGATGCCACAAAGGTCTTTTAACGATGCTTGAGGCTTTCGGGTGCTGATGTCGACCCGTCTTCTCCAATCGCCCCAGTTATGACCGATGAATTGCAGCGCTGTTGCCTCCAGAGCCTGGACTGGGACCATGATCAGACCCCAGCGGATGGTGTTGAAGACGCCCCAAGCCGTAGCGTATACTGCACCCAGAGCAACTATGGTGCTGACGAGCCAGAGATACAAGGCGTTTCTGACAGCTGACTCGGTGAAGAAGATCAATCCAGGTGGGAGAAGGACTTTGAGAGCGTCAAAGCTTGGGCGTAGCTTCTCTTGAGGATCATGCGGCGTGTGTTTCTTGAATGACCAAGTGTTCGACCAGAGGAAGTAAACAAGTCCTGCAAAAGCTGCAACGAGATTGCAGACCAGTTGGATCGTGCCTTGCATATTGACAGTCGGCGTGAAGGAACCAACATGGAACTTCGAAATGAGCAGAAAGTCGAGGATGATATTGACAGCAAACTTGACGGTGCTGATGGCCAGTGGAATATCAGGCTTATCCAAAGCCCTCGTCGCCGTCGCCACTGCAGTCTCGAGCGTGCCGCTGAATACAGTGAACGAGGCGATACGAACATAAGTCAAACTCACATCGCGAACTTCCTCTGGTACAAAACTATTTGCAAAAGAAGACGCAGCAGCAAGAAACACAATACTCAGTATCAACCCGATAACAGACTGGAACGCGATAAGCGTATGCGTCAATTGAAGACGCTTCCCCAGCGACCGCGAGGCCTTATCTCCAATAATAACCCACGCCGCTCTCGGCAATCCTTCATTAACAGCTTCAGACGCAGTGTTCATATACGTATACGCATCGGTGAGCACAACCATTGAGGCATCAATGTTCGCGACCCATAGTTTGGACAAAGTGCCGTAGAGAGCGGGGAGGATGAATGATGCGAGGTTGAAGAGGAGGGAGCCAGTGTAGTGCGTGCGATGGAGGGATGATGACGAGAATGCGGAGGGGAGGCGGCGAATGCGGCGCGTGATGCTATTGAGGATCTTCATCATTTCTGATGATCTCAGGTCATTTTTGGAGGAAGAAATGGTAGCATTTGTTGGTTTGGAAGAGTAGAAGGATGAGGGAGAGGGGAAATGGTTGTGTAACCGAAGATGAGGGAGAAAATACGACGTGACGAAGTGCGAGAACCCCTCTTCAGCTGGTCGGCCTCCTGCATGAAATGCGCAAGCACTCCTAACTAGCATAAGAAAGCTATCTTCATTGAGAGAAGTGAAGATAACGAAGTACTTGCCGTTTGAGACATAACGCCCATATGAATGGGCTTGGTAACCTGCTGCGACGATAGCGAAATCAGAAAAGTATACGATCACCGATATCTGCCCCTCCTGGCCACAAATCGCCAGTCATCACAGAGGGTGATGCCCGATATCTTAGAATTGCCTTCACACTACCCAGAGTAACTCCAAACTATCGACGCAACTAGAATCCTCAATCTAGATCGACGAAATTCCTAGCTTCCCCCCCTTGCCAAGTCCCAGCAACCACATTTCCAGGTCGTCTCTCACCCCCTGTACGAGTTCCGTCTCCAAGATTCCATCTTGCCATACAAACGACACCATCATATCTCCGCCCTCAACACTTGCAGCGTTAACCGCGAGCGCAGAGCTAAAAACCGGCGCAAATTGGGCAAACAAGATACTCTCCAATTCCCAGGGACCATTGGACGCCGGTACGGCGATAGAACCCAGGTTGCTCAACGTCCATAGCTCCCGCCTCGGCTTTCCGTACCTCGCCTGGAAGATATCACGCCAGTCGCCAACATAACGGAAAAGATACGAGAACTCGTTATGGGGCATTGTGTCTGTTCTTATCTTCATGTCCCGTCGCAGTCCGACCGCGAGCTTCCAGACGTTGGCATCCCCACCCTGGCGAATCTTAGCCAGGACGTCTGGCCCAAAGTCCTGCGCGTGTGATGATGCGCACTTGGACATGTAAGTCTTGTTGAAGGGCACTTTTTCGGAAAGCCACGGTCGTAGGCTGATAGCTGTGAGATTGACCAAGCCCTGTTGCTTGGTCAGGGGCGCGCGCCTCGCCAACGAGGTAGCGCAAAGGGCATTGAGAAGGTTTGTCATTGTAGTTTGTTCCTCACGACACCTTCTAACTACAGCCTGAGTGAGTACGGAACTCAGCGAAAGGTAGCGGATGTTGACGGCTTGAATGTCAGGGTTGCACGGCTTGCCCGCCCACGTCTGAAATGTAAAAGGTTTGAGGTATGATGGTGCAAACATATTCCAGAATTGCGATATTATCCAGAAGATGCCTGCAGTGAAGCTGATAAGCTCTTCCTGTGGGCGAGGATAGTCGCGGAGAGAGTCAGTCAAGTTTACGATAAGATCTTTGTCCATCGTCAGCGCGACGGCGGGATTAGGATTGTTGAGAGCGTCAGTCAAGGATATGTGAAACTTTGCAGTGCTTTCCCCATCGTACAGGGCGTGATGGACGGTCAAGCAAATTCGCAGTCGGCAGACGTCCTTATCTCCCAAGTTTGGTTCACGGAAGACCCGGACGTGCCAGCCCGGGCGCTTCGAAAGATCAGGCCATGGCTGCAACAACAACTTTTCTAAGTTCCTAACCACGGAATCGACAGATGGTGCTTCCACCTCTTCAACCTGTTGAGAAAAGTCAACGGACGACAAGGCAACGAATTGTGGCTGTTTTGAATCTTCTCCAATGATTCCAACGCGCATTGCCGGCTGCTTAAGTATGACTTGGGCTACGGCCGTGCGTATCCAGTGTAACGCAGAGCCATTTTCGAACCTTGCCCTCGGAATGGTCAAGGTGGCGGTGTTTGCGATGCGGAAGTAGATCCCGAGCGCATGACTGGCGGTATATATGGATTCTCTGTTTGCAGTCAGCTCACAATAGCCCAGTATCAAAAATGTACCTACGATACGCTGCAGCTTCTGATGATATTGGTATCAGTCCTATTAGTCATGGCTGATCTTTGATGACGCGTTTATGCTTGTTGGAAAGAGAGACGTGCGGGATGGTAACCCCAGATTAAGCTCAGGTAGCTAATAAGACTCGGTTCACAAGGAAAGAGAAATGAAAACAAGAAGGGTGAGAAAAACTGAACGAAGTAACATTTTCTGGTGCTGATATGATCTCTAGGCTCTATGATAAATTGTAAGTGAGCGTTCGTATTCGCATCTATCCTTGAGTTATGTCGAGGCTGCCGGCCATCCCGAGCCCCTCCTAATCCCACGCAGACTACGCCTAGCTTAGCCACTTAAAATGTACCATTTCCTACCGCAGTCGTGCTTTGTATACAACAACCAAGTATAGATCTAAGTATGTTCAATGGCCGAGGACGACTGGCTTGTGCAGAGATACTGATACGAGGCAGGTCAACCCTACAATTGCAGCCAGGAAAACAAGGCTCGGTATCTGACAAGAGTCCAATACAGATTCAAAACTGAATTACGGAGTAAATCTCGTTCGAATATTGCTCAGCGCTAGTTTCTGCATTACTCGCAAGGACTTCCTCTCCCGATCTTAAAGTTTCGGCAACATTATCTGTGGTTGCAGCCTAAAGCTTAACCTTGTAGGCTGCCGTCATCCACAGCTAAAGCTTCGGCAAGGTTTACCGAGTGTTCTCGTTCGTCTATTGCCTGTTCTCCCGCGCATCACAGTGTTCCGCTGACAGCTCTCTGACCCCGTATGATGCCATGGCCTGGCATGTGAACCTTCTTGAGGAGGGGGGCGCGCCCATTCCATACTGTGAGCAGCAGCCTGGTTCCTTGTGCAGCTACTGCACAGGGGGCGACCCTGAAGTATCTTCACGGCAATTTCAAGGTAGAAGTCGAGTTCAATGCCTCATATTGAAGGATACCAGGTGCGACCGGAAATGGATTCCGGAATCGAAAAATACATAGTTCCCTCATCACATGCATTGGCGGAGTGCGTTCATGGCATCGGCAGTTGCAAGACACGATTCTTAGATGCTACCAGGCAGCGCTTACTAAAATGATATGCAATCCCTCCATCGCCTTCGCCGGCACTTAAGACTCCGAATCCTGCAGGCTTTTGGCTGCCACGGATTGCCTGCTACGGATTGCCTCCCGGTGACGGATGGTAACGCTCTAACCAATCGGCTTGCACCCCCTAATCTAATACCCCTGGCTACTCGGACACGTCCCGTGCCGAAAGCAACAAAGAAAGTTAATTTTGCAATGTTTTAACGAACACCTGGAATCAAAGCGGAAATGAGGCTCTTCCTTGCCATGCCCCTTGCATCTAAGCTGCTGATGACCATCCTTGTTGAATGGACTGAAGGCTCCGGCCACTTATATCCGGCTTTATCGCCGAGAAAATCCAGGCTTGATTCGTGTGATGGTGTACTAGCAGGCCTATTAGATAGTATCATTCACCTACAAGTCCTGTCCTAGACAAATCCTTGAGTGAATACTGTGACAATCTATCCCGGGAATGCCAAAGGCGGAGTTATGTAAAGCCAATACGGGGCCTAGATGAGCGCTCGCCAATAGCCCGAAAGCTTACTAGGTTCTCTCTGCAAGAAACCGGCGGCATGACATGTCAGTAGTGCGTCAAGTGCTGTAGCCATAGTCAGAGGCTGGGGCTATTGACGAAGTATACTTGCTGCTACCTCCTTAGGTGGAAGAAACGTTACAGATAGGGGTGGGATGTGAAGATATGTGAGTGTGAAAGTAGGGGTGAAGCGGCCAGGCTTGAAGACCGACGGCTTTAATCATGATCTATCTAACCTACTTTGAAGGGTGGTAAACTAAAGCTAGAAGAGCGGAAGTTGGCCGAGCCAAACTCAACGCCGGCAGGCCCGCAGTCTAGGCCGATAGAATTGATTACTTTAGGAGTTGTGTAGGGTTCTTGGTGATATGATATGCATGTATAATGGGGTAAACATAGTATTTGTAGCACGAAATGGCTTGAGATTCTTTTACGATCAAACTTTAAACAAAAGTTCTATTGCTGATGACCAACCTCTTTCGTTAACCTAGATGTTCAGTCAATCACACAAAGGCCTGCCTCGCTACCATCACCCTCGTCCTCGTATATGCACAATTTTGTCTTTTGTAAACGGCCTAAGTTACGGTAGGCTTATGCGTGATGATAGGAATTCATCTGTATGCCTTGACTGTATCCTGCAACAAACAGGTTCCGGCTTACGTAGCTTTATCGGTCAACGGCTCAGACCTCATGGCAGAGCAAGATATGTCTAGTGTGTACAGATATAAATATACGTATACTTCAGAGTGAGGCATCGTAGTATATGTTCTATACGTGATACTCTCATACACACAACAATAATACCCTTCGTACTATTAGCTTATCTTCATAATACCACCAGAATGGAGTCCACCAACCGATTCATGATTGGCGTTTTTGGCCCTACAGGCGCTGGCAAGACTAAATTAGGGGTCTCTATAGCTAAGTCCATCTACGGCCAAGTTGTCTCAGTCGATAGTCTGCAGTGTTACTCCCCCGGGAGTATTGTCACTGCTAGGCCTACTACTGAGGCGACCACCATATGATCGGATATCTGGAGGCTGACGAAGAGCCAACAAACTTTGTGGCAGAAGCAATCGAAAGATTGGAGGAACTCCGTGACCATGGGGTCATACCTGTAGTCGTTGGAGGCTCAACATCGCTCACTTTGCCTCTCCTCCGCGATGCTTTGAACCGGGGATGGCGTATGGCTGCTATTACTCTGCTGCCTCACCAGTCTACCTATCTTAGCAACATCGAATCCAGACTGGATGACATGGTAGAGGCAGGCCTTTTGGAAGAACTTTCAGGCCTGAAAGTCCTCGAAGACAAGCATCTGGACGGAAAGCCCGACTTTCACAAGGGCATTTGGAAGGCCATTGGATATCAGGAGTTGTACCCATATCTGGCGGCTCGGAAAATGGACGTTCGTTGTGATCAGCTTCTCAAGACTGGGCTAGCCTCGATGAAAGCAAACACCTTTCAATATGGGATTACGCAACTCGAATGGATTCGCCAGGTACTTGGTCCGTTTCTTCACGCTGAGAAAATTGCCAACATGAGCCTTACGGTTGTTGACAAGACATCTTGGATCTCGGACGTTGAGAAACCTGCAATTCGAATGGCGAGCGATTTCTGCCATGCTTCAACTTCGATCAGTTTCCATTCTATCAACGGGTCAAAGCCTCGGGTCCTATGCATCTTGTAAGATGGCCTTATCTCCCATTGCTTAATGCAGAAGAAGCTGACTTTATTTAGTGGTGGCTCGTCATCTGGTAACGACCCGGCCCATATTGAAGCCGCCAAGTCACTTGGCAGAGTCTGTCACGAAAACAACATCAAGATTGTGTACGGAGGCGGCACAACTGGAGTAATGGGCGCAATCGCAAGCACTCTAATTGGCCTTTCTGGGCCAGATGCTGTATATGGTATCATCCCAGAGGCACTGCTTAAATACGAAGCCAAAGAGTCGGGCGGACATCCCAAGGATCCTGCTTACGCCAGATACGGTAAGCGGACCGTTGTTAAGGATATGCATACTCGAAAGCGCTTGATGATCCAAGAAGTAATCGATGGGGGCGAGGGAAGTGGTTTCGTTGGACTGAGTGGTGGCTATGGCACTCTAGAAGAGCTCTTTGAGGTGATAACCTGGTATCAGCTGGGTATTCATGACCGTGGTATCTGTCTACTCAATACGGGCGGATTCTTTGACGGGCTCGTTGATTGGCTAGGCAACGTGGTTCAGAAAGGGTTCATTGGCCTAGACGATGCTGCAATTCTTAGCATCGCCAGTACAGCCGAGGGGGTCGTCAAGTGCTTGGATCAGAAACCCGAGTTTTCTCGAAAGGGTGAACTAAAATGGGTTTAGATTACTATAGCCGTAACATCATATGCTTTGGCGAGGTCATAGCGGGATTTCCCATTATGATGGTACCACTCGGGGGGGAGATAGCGTTACTACAGTCACGATGGGTGTCCCTTGAACAACCTTGTCACGGACGGATGCGTGGTCGTAAATTTACAAGCCTGTACGACAACGGCCCAGAATTTATACTGTCATGATATATAGCTCATAAGAGATGGTGCCGCGTGCAGAAAAACAATTTTCTTTCCTTCGTTCACTTAACAACCCCATTGACTTAGATTCCGATGGCTTCCTTACACGCTCACTCCTATCCGGCTTATTATTGCCTGTCATTCGTACTTGGCGTTTTCACTCATCTGTTCGTTTTCCGCCGGGGCGAATGGAACCTCTATGTTTTCAACATCCTGGAAGCTTTTGCTGTCCTCGAAAGCATTTTAGTCTACATTGTTGCTCGAGCAGTCGAGGGTGGAGATTCCACTGTATGGAAAGCCACTGCCATATCGTCCTACTTCACACTGTCCGCCTTGATGGGATTGTCGATTAGTATGCTCATCTACCGCGGCTTGTTCCACCGATTGAGTCGATTTCCAGGCCCCTTTTGTGCCAGGCTGTCTAACCTGTACATTATATTTCACGCCTTCAAGAAATCTCGCCTTTTTGAGGAGGTGCAGCAGTTGCATAGGAAGTATGGGGATATTGTTCGGATTGGTGAGTAATTGTTTTATGCGAACACTCTTGTCGCCGGCTCATTATAAAGAAAAAGCTAACAAAGGCGGTGGTAACTCCATGTTACAGGACCTAGCGAACTATCCATCATAGATCCGCGTGCTTTGCAAGCTCTCCATTCGAACAGCTCCCCTTGTACTAAAGGCCCTTGGTACAGCATCGAGCACCCTATCAAAGCTCTACAGATGACGAGAGATAAGGAGGAGCATGCCTATCGACGCAAGGCATGGGACATGGCTTTCAGCTCCAAGGGTCAGTGTAGTATCTACATCAGGCGAGGTGGGCTAACATGTTGAGAAGCACTTCGAGAGTATGAAGCACGAGTGGGTGGGTACACTACCCAACTAGTTGAGCAAATAGAGGCATCCCAGGGTACACCGATTGACGCATCGTTATGGTTTAACTTTTATAGCTTTGATGTTATGGGTGACTTGGCCTTTGGAAGAAGTTTTGATATGCTCAAGAACGGAACTGCACACCAATTCATGGAACTGGTCCATTCCAACATGCTTATGGCTGGTTCGCTGAGTCACTTGCCCTGGATTTTTCCACTTCTTAAACGCATTCCGGTCTTGAATCAGAAGAACCTCGAGTTTCAGGGATGGCTCAAGCAACAGGTCGACTGGAGGCAGAAGGTATGCAGAAGATGGATTCTGGTGGGCACCTTGCGTGATGTACTAACGACTTGTATGATAGAATAAGCCAGATTTACCGGATGTATTTTCATGGATACTCTCTGACTACGACGCCCTCAACAACCCGACTGCTCAAGATACGATCAACTTACGTGGAGACGCTCAGCTTATCGCTGTAGCGGGCAGGTATGATGTCCTGTAGCAAGTGGAAAATGTTTGAACTAATCGTTCCTTAGCGATACTACAGCGTCATCACTTGCCTGTCTTTTCTTCGAGCTCGCGGTCAACCCAGAAGCTTGCCTTCATCTTCAGAGAGAACTCGATCAATACGACGCAGAGCATGACAAACCAGACCATTCAAGTTTATCAAAGCTCAGATATCTGCAAGCTTGTGTCAGCGAATCTATGCGACTCTACCCGGCTATACCGTCGGGCTTGCAGCGAATGACTCCGCCTGAGGGTCTGGATGTTGGCAGCACGCATCTTCCAGGCGATACTATAGTAACAATTCCGACCTACACGTTTCATCGAGGTAGGGGGTCCGATAATAATACTCTGCAGTCTCGAAAGGACTAACGGATGGCTTGTTACTTAGATGAGAGACTCTTCACGCATGCCGACAAGTTTATCCCAGAACGTTGGACGACAAAGCAGGAGCTCACGAAAGACCCTTCGCTTTTTGTTCCATTCTCAATTGGTAATGGTATCCCCGAGTCCAGAATGTGTTGGCCTAGCTAATGCCTATGCTGCGCTGTAGGACAATACTCTTGTGTTGGAAAGCAGCTGGGCCTGATGGAAATTCGGTTTGTAGCTAGTCAGATCTTGCTCAAGTTCAATGTTGAACTGGCACACCAAGATGTTGCTAAGGACTTCGTTGCTGGTCTACGAGACGGCTTTACCTTGGCTATGTCGAGCCTCTACCTAGTCTTCACCCGAAGGACTACCTAGACCGGCAAAGGGCGGCGTCGCTGTTTAATGGATGGGATACTATCCTGTTGGAATTCAGAGTCCCCAGCTCATCGGGACGCATGTCACTGTTGGTAGGGGAAGACATCCTGCCCTTTCACCTTTGATACTCTGGGGAATGAGACTAGCTTAAGAATTGATATCATCCGTCTGTACAAGATGGTATTTACGGTCACTCTCTCAACTAAAATGGATCGCGTCTCGCTAAGGAGGCGTTTCTCCACTCTGTCCGGTATGCATTGTAACGAATCACTTACTACAGGGAGTCTGATGCCCTGTGGCTGCATATGGGGTAGAAATTGCTCCGACAGTGTGCATAATTATGCTACGTTACTGCCGCGAAGTGAGGACGGAACGGGCCGTATATGAGGCCTATCAGGCCACGTAGAGTTAGGAATCACCGGCCGGCATATACAATAGGCGATCACTGACTGACAAGGAAGCTGGCAAGGTTGGCCTCAAAGTAAGTTCAAACCTACAGCAAGGTCTTTCGGATACGAGAAGAGATAAGAGTAAGCGGGCAGGCAGATGCTTCCTCGGCTCGGCAGTTGAAAGGTTGTGAGTCTAGACGCTATGGAAGTTTCTGTTGTATTACACAGCAGAAACACCCCAGGAGTGAAAGCTTATAAAGGAGTAAGGCATACTTGGAAAAAGAGATCTTCGCCACCTCTCAAAGCGTGTTTGAATAAGAAGACTCACTATTATTCGTTTCCCGGACTCAAACTCGCGTCATGCATTTCGCTATACCTCCTGAGTATCAATCAGAACTTGAGGCAATTCAACCAGTTGACCTCAGAGCCGATGAAGAGATTCTTTCCTCCATCGAGCAGTACAGGCCTGTTATTTCCGAGAAGAACATCTGGGCTTTTTGGGATTCAGGTATACGGACTATGCCCTCCTGGTGTCAGCGAAATGTCACCGGTTGGGCGCGCATTTGCGGGCCTGATTGGACCATTCGAGTGCTCGATAAGTTACCCGGTTCTCCCAATCACGTCCTCAAGTTCATTGACAGGGAGATGCTGCCTGAGGCGTTCTTGAGCGGAACCATGGATGGCCAGCATGCAGGGCAACATGCTGCTGATTGCATCCGGGGTCCGCTTCTGTACCGCTACGGGGGTGTAAGTATGGACGTTGGGTGTCTTCTCATTAGACACATCGATCGAATTTGTTGGGATTTGCTTGCAGATCCAGATTCACCGTACGAAATCGCCGTACCGGTTCTGTATGGCCAGACAATCGCGAATCACTTTGTTGCCGCTCGGAAGAACAACGTCTTCATAGAGAAATGGTAAGTATTGATGAGAACACGATGGACAAGGGACTAATGATCATGGCTCAGGCACCAGCTCTTCATGCACTTGTGGAATGGTCGAACCCACCAGCAGGGTATCAGCGACAATCCCCTGCTGGGATTCATCAAAGATATACGCTACGATCACGCTACGGACTTCCACTGGGACTGGAAGGTGCCGGTAACTCAATTTCTAGAGTACATTGCCCAGGTTCTGTGCTGGCAACGCTTATGCTTGATTCGTGACACGGGCGATGGCTTCAAAAGCTCTGAATACTGGCAGCGTAACATTCTCTGCATCGACGCGCTCAACGAGGTCTGGGGCGGCGAGAAGATATTGGGCTTCGATGGCATTGGTCCTCGAATGTACAGTCTCTTGACTGTTCGTCTTGATGCTGATACGGATTCGGAAGCCTACAAGGATGCGTACAAGCTTGTGTGGCGATTATTGAGCAAATCAAGCTTTCAGAAGGTGACACGTGCGAAGAATCTAACGCACACACCGCATCTCGGAACGTTATGGGATCAGAACGAGGGGCAGGATTGTGTGCCCGGATCATTTGGAGAACTGCTACGGTACGGTGCGGTACACTTCCGCCAGAATCGTGAGAACATCGAGCGCAAGGAGGCTTGTGAGCCTAGAACTCTCATAGAGAAAGGGCTCTTGGAGGCCTAGACAGTTCTCTACCTTAATTGTATGGTGCCACGTTTAGAAGTTCATGCAAATACCAGTTCATGCAAATACCTGTCGATCACCGCATGTGAAAACTCGTGTAAATGCGATAAGTAGATCTTTTAGCCTACCTGTTGCGGCCTGTCCGGCTGTAGTGCCCCGGAAAGCGGACAGGTTCCCTGCTTGTCGAACACATGCTAGTATGTTTGAATAGGTCTCGATTGGCTCTCGCTATCTTCTGTGTGTGTTACATTCCATGCAAGCTTTTCGCCACGTAATGCATCACTCAGTTATCTATGTCGGTAGTTCTGGTGGACCAATCAAGGAAATGGAGGGGTCAGGGACGTTGGTTAAATGGTAAGACTCGACGACTTCTCGAAAATCGACCGACCAAGACAGCTCGATATAGATGAATGCAGATATGCCGGGATGCTATCGATGTTCTGTAGCAGCTATTCTAATTTTCGGCATCTAAAGCAGACCTATTTGTTTCGCTTGCTCCATATAGAGTTTGAATCGATTTGCTCTCATCATTCAGCTTCGTCATCCCTCCCTCAATTCCTGACCATGGGCCTTCCCTTACCTAGACTTAGGCGTTGTGTGCCTCTTATCACATGCTTTGTATGGCGACCACGTTGTGTAACGAATTCTTGAGTCTGCTTCAGAGGTATGTTGGAGCCTGTGGGGATAATTTAGAGGGAGTGTACTTTGAATCACGGTGAATAGACGTTTCGTAATAATGAAACGATACTGGGTTGGCCGCCGTCAGCCGCTTAAGTGAGTTTGTTCTTGTGTAGACATTGAACTGGAGCTGGTAGCCTGGAGAGGACAGTCAGAGTCTACTGCTGTATACCCGCCTGACTTTATTTCACCGAGGACTTCTTTACATAGGGTAATCAAAACTCAAAGAGAGCATCTTTAGATTATTGCATTCGGTAAAGACTGGAAATTTATTACGTTCGGTAAAGACTGAATGAAACAAGCCGATCTTTCATCTTGACGACATATCCAAATGCGTCCACCTCTCCTTGGAATCACCATTTGGTAATGGAGTTGCTGATCGGGGACGGGGCCCACTGGCCGGTCGCCTGTCCCTTTGCGTTGTAGCCGAACGTGAAGATGCTGATGCTGGGGACTCCGTAGTCGTTTTCCTGGCCGGCGCCGGACGCAAAGACCCTGAGACTGTAGCTGACCCTCTGATTATCATCGTACCTACGAGCCACTGTAGCTGAGATAGACGAGCCTTCGACGATCGGATACTGGGTCGTGCCCTTCTTGCCCAGAGAGCCCTGGTACCAGCCATCCTGGTTGCTGCTGTGGCAAACCTCGTTGAGCTTACCACCTTCGTTGACGTAATAAACACGAATCTGGAGAGTTTGTCAACGATAGAGCTATTATGCGGCTTGTTTTATGGTTGTTAACCTACCTGCTTGGTGCCGTTGGTGTCTTCCCAGGCGATGGCAGCGACTTGCTGAGTCTTCTCGCTGACCTCGACATCATCGCTGTCAATGTCAATTCTCTTGAAGGCGTAGTCGCCGGTTCCGTCGGATCCAGGGGAAATCAGGTAGCTAAGCTTGCGCTTAGTGTTGACGTAGAACATGTAAGTCCTATCTCCGCTGTCGACGGCGACAATATCCTTGGGAAGCTGAGAGGTAGTGTCAGCAAAGACCTATAAGTGTTTTGACAGATATTATCATACTGTGGGAATAGGCATGGTGGATGGGGATTTATGTTGGTCTGTAGGAAGACAACTAGTTGAAATATCGTGGTGGTAAGGATGCAAGTTCTTGATCTCGAAGGAGAGAGAAGTATCAGTGATGGTCGTTGATGTTGTGAGTGATTCCAGTTCTGAGTCGAGGGAAACGTCCAGCTTTATACCTGTTCCGTCAGACAGAATCGTCTCCAAGTACATAGTAACCTTCTTCACCATCTTCGCATGTCTACAACGTATCGGGGATGACTCGTACGCGCCGGATAGATTCCTCTTGTGGCCTTTTGCAGCGAAGACAAGGTTGCCAAAGCAGGAATGCTGTCCGAGAAGGCCACAGCTAATCGACGGATATGCTTGACCAGCCTCAACGGAGACGTTGTCTCAGCCTTTGGGGGTCTGGATATTGTAGCATGAAAGCTTGATTCGGTAAATGGCGGGGTCCGCATGTTCAGCCAGCCTCAGATCAAGCTATGATCCAATAGTTCTTGTGAGTATGTGTGATATTTGTGATATTTGCTCGCGAGGCCTACCGATAGCGCGAGTTTCTCAGCTCTCAAGAAACCAACGTGGCTTCGAGGGTAACTATTTTCGATGCATCGTGATACTATTCGCATCATATTATCCGCCACGTAGAGGGCTTGACAACAGAAACGAAGAGGGTAGGGTGAATGCATGAGAATCAAAACAAAGCAGAAGGTAAACGCCAATATTTACGGACCCTTTGGTTCCAGATGTGTTGTTGCATAAGTCCATCTGGCTGCATGATATTGACGTTGAACAAAGGTACCGCAACATAAACTTCAAATACTTAATCAATACGAATTTCATCATGATTCCAGCGGCTAATAGAACGATTTAGTAGCCAGAAAACTTTGACAACATGGGGGTATAGAAGGAGTATGGAAAAAAGCTAGAGACCATTGATGGGAGACTAGCTAGCGATAAACGACCGGTAGTCATAGAGGCCTCTGTAGTGATATGCGAGAATTATGACCACGACAAGCTAGTTTGCGACTGATATAATTAATGAGCATGGGGCCCCTGTGCCGTCTCTCCGGCCGGTTTGAACGGCTTGGTGAGACCTTTGCATCCTTGACCGATAGTTCGACGCATTGCATGGTGAGCGCGCATCTGCAGAGTAGATAGCGACAGAAAATGCATCAGTATGGGATCCACAGATCTGATTGCCATACCTCACCGGGCATCTCGGTATCGAAAACCTCGAACTAGCCTTTTCTTGGCAACAGGCCACCGTAAATTGCCACTGCTTTGTCACATTCCTCTTGCTATCACTCTGACCAAAACTACTGCCCCGCAATGTGACAAGACTGTGAATATGAAGGTTTTCAGCCCATAGAGAGGCTTCTGGTACTCTAGAGACGAAGTTGGAAAGAATTCTAGACTCGCGGCAATATGTTGCCATACATGAACGTGATGGAAAATGGCTAGCTGAGATGATACCATTTCTGCAGCTTAAGTTCCTCTCTCGCTTGGCTCTACTCTTTCGATCTCTAGCTCTGGTAAAACGAGCGCTGAGATGAGACATGTGGAGTATAAGCGATGTTGTTTTCGACATTCTAGACTTAACCGCTGTGACATAAACTATGCAGCCCTTCTTGCCTTTATCACCCCCATATGGCCATCACACGCAATGCAGCGGGGCTTGCCAGCCAATGGCTCCAGTTAATGGCTAGCTGGCTACACCAGAACCTCTTAATTAAGTTCAGGTCATCAGTCGCCCTCCTTACCCTCACAGGCAGATCGTATATAAACCAATAAGCGAAAATGAGCTCCCCGTGTGGCTTGGTGTTTACTTCACAAATACCTTGAATATACAGAATATTATACAGAATATTATACAGAATATTATACAGAATGGCTTGTAGAAGCTATGTAATGACTACTCGTAATACTCCTCTCTGAGCTAAGAGTGACTACGCAACGGGCCGCTGAAACAACCCGGTCATCCGACTCCTCCCGCAGCCAGCCAGCCACAATTGCCGAAGCTATCCCCGCAATAGACTCCAGCCAGCCACCTCCGCAACAAACGAGACCGTTTGCAGTAACTGGTTCCCGCAATAGGCTCTGCCAATGCTCCGTAGTCCAAGGCTTTCCTCTCGCGGCTTTTTATGCAGTCTGCAGGCCGGTGAACATACGATGTTCAACGCATGGACCGCTTGATCTGCCATCCTTCCCCTGTCTTATGTGACAACCACGCGTGACGGAATTGACCCGCGGTTTGTGGCGTGCATAAGTTCAAGGCTTATCAAAAATAAGAGGTTCGGATGACTCTAGACCTAAGGCTAGGATACGAAGTTGTGCAGATAGGTACTCCGTACCGCGGTACTTGCTACAACGAGAACCAGAGCCCACGAAGTAGACATAGCTCATGAGGAGCTTACCTGATAAGACATCATAGAGCAATGAAATTGAAACTCTGCCACAGAGGTAAGATTGGGCTACTTGACTGATTGGCACCTGTCTGGTTGAAATTTAGTTACACAATTATTAGGGCGCGATAGAGGCAAGATGCAGGTCTGTCCTCAGAACCTCGCGATGTAGCTATCATCATCACCTTCTTCAGTCGTGGCATCTATTAGCTAGAAGCCGTTGCTTTCGAGCTAAGAACAGTCCTCTCTTATGACTGCAGAAGTCGAGCGGATTGATTCGTGTGACGTGAAATTTCTCCTCGGCTCTAGTCCCATTCTTTGACCAAAAGCCTCTCCTATTCTGGAAAGAAAGGGGCTGGCTGAACGTTTCCTTGCATGTTTATATCAGGACGAAATGCATCATTGGAATGATATATCAG
The DNA here is from genome assembly GCA_013186855.1 of Fusarium ramigenum. Classification (NCBI taxonomy): domain Eukaryota; kingdom Fungi; phylum Ascomycota; class Sordariomycetes; order Hypocreales; family Nectriaceae; genus Fusarium; species Fusarium ramigenum. Next base: position 48,873 of record JAAOAT010000475.1, read on the forward strand.
ACCCCAGCCAGGTCTCAGCAGAGTACGATAGCCTCATATCACAACTGCAGCATGGGAAACTGGACAGCCAAGGGAGCTTTTTGTCCGCCTCCTTCGCTTAGCCCACAGTTTTCAAGCTTTTTTAATCGCCCGTTATAGGAAATGGCGCTGCAACTCATCGTAAGCAGGGCAAGATGAAGCGAATGTGGAGAGCTGAGCTTTGGAACGGCGGCCGACAAGTTGTTGTGTACTTGCATATCCTTTTCATGTCAAGGGCGTTCGATAAGGGTAAAGGAGATGCAGCCCGTTTATCAAGCGACTCCCCGAGCGTCGCTCTCACTGGCTTTCCTTTGCTGTTGCCCTTTACCCCTCCTGCAACTCATCGTCATCTTCTCTATCCTCATTGAATCACTTGACTGCCCAACATGTTGTGCAGCTGGCTCCCACAGTTGGCTATTCTGGCTGTGGCAATCTTACCTAGGCTTGCTGCCGCTGGTTCTGGTGCGTTATTCATTCTCTGATCTCGACACCTCCTTCTTTAGGTGCATTGCGACTAACAATCAATGTCGCTTTTTAGACCAGGCTGCTGCTTATGGCGCTGTTGCTCAACCATCACTAGACCTACCGGACGCGGTTTCAAATGCTAGCTCGACTATCGAGAGCGAGGCTCTTCTCGAAGAGTGTGACCCGACAATTACGGTCTGTGGAACAACAGCAAATGTCAAGGTCGTCCGCACACACAATGTCACAAGCTAAGTCACAAACTATCATGTGCATGAAGAAATAACGGTTTGTAGACTACTGAGCGGGTGATGTTGTATCATACTGACGCATTCACAGGAACTGCCCACGTCTACCCGTACCGTCGTCGAGGTCATTGTCTCAACAAATACGACAAACGTTGAAGGTATACCCCATTGTGAGGAGTCCATTCTAAACTGCACTGACAAATGAATAAGGTCAATGCCGTGACACGACCGTCTACATAGAACCAACACCGCTCATCGTAACCGTTGATGTCAACACCACTACTACTCGAGAAGTCGTACCCATCACCAATATCACATCCGCTACCACGTCGTGGGTTGAGCATAAGAAGATTTCTCAGTGTATCATCAAGAGGACAAGCACTGGTTTGGCTCCTGGACCTGGTTCCGGCTCTGCTTCGCCTCCTCCCAGCGCGCCATCTCAGCAGCCTCCGCCAGCCACTGGATCTGGGGGTAACTATGATTCCGACCAGCCTGCTCCAAGTATTCCTGCTGCTGGGCCATCTTCGGTTCAAGGTAGCGGGAGCCAAAGGTATGTTCGTGTCGATGAGCACCTCGACCAATATCCCAGGAACTTTGCCGACAGCTGGCTAATAGTGGATCGTCTAGTTCCGTACCATCTTTTTCTTCCCAGCAGTCGCCCTCCGCCACCACTGAAAGCGTGTCCGGGGGCATGTATGGGACGGCCTTTGGAAGCGCTTTTCGAGCCTCAGGAGCTTCAGCTAGCTCAAGTGTCTCGGGGGTTTCACGTGCCTCGGATGCCTCTGATGCATCGGGTGCATTCTCGTCCACTAAGTCTTCGACCTCGCGAAGCACTCGGTGATTTAAGATTAGTGACCAAGCTTCATAATGATGGACACAGTCTTGTGGGCACCTGGAAGTATTAGTCACTAGCTGAGGTTGGATATTGTGAAGCATGAGATGGAGCAGTGTATATTCTCACGTGCTGTACCATTCTTTGTAATTAAGAAGTGTCGTTTAATCTTGGCCTTATGTATCCCTGTTCAGATATGGGCCATCTTTAGTACTGTAACAGTGCTATGCACAAATAGTATTGTCTTGCCTCTCAACCTGGAATGATGAGCGCACGAAAGTTATTCTGTCATTAGGAATTAGGGTCTCTGTACCATTCACTAAGCATACTTTCTTTAGTTATATTTTGCCTCAAGTCCAGCGAAAGAAGAAATGGGGCTAGAATATCATCGTTCTCCCGAAGAATGTACTGGCCAAGTTATTGTAAATGCCTTAGCCAATCTTCCCGCGGGAAGTCTGCTCTCCAGGGTCCCGTATTTCTCATCTTATCTAACGTTAGCATTCGCCCTACTCGGCCGAGTGGGAACTTCGGCTCCGAAAGCAAATCACCTACATACTGTTCAACGACACAGTTGAAATGGTTCACGGACAAGCTTACTCCAGCACGATATACCTGCTAACTGTCGGCAAGAGCACTAGGTATTATTAGGGTTATTAAATAGCATATACCAAACGTGAAACTGGTCAACCTAGTCGCATTGGCATAATGAGGAACAGGAGGCCCAAGCATGAGATAGCATATTGTGTGGTATTAAAACTAAGGCCAGTCTAGACTCCCGTCTGTGTCAGGCCTCTTCATGGTAAACTCGGCTGGCTGAGTTACATTTATCATGATCGGCTCCTTGTGCATCTTGTCCTCCGTCCTCTCAGCCAACGGCTTTCGCAGGAGCTCTTCCATACTCCCTTCAAACCATTTCCTGATGGTAGATTTTTCATCAATACCAATTCTGTAAGTCTTTCCGTTGTCGAGATTCCCCGCCTTCCACCATTTCCAAACTTTGGGTTGCGCTTGGTTTGCCTTCCTGTATTCTATGGCTGTGCTTCCCGGTGGGAGTTGAATGCGTCCTACTATACTTTCCATGCGTGATATAGATGCTTGTATAGTATATTTCTGTCCAGGATGTAGCGACAGGAAGCATCCTTTGTTGTTCTTTCGTAAAACCCCCTCGTGACCGGGCCCGCAGAGGAAGATTGTGTTTCGACGAGCCTCGGTGCCGGTCTCCGTGTCCGTGAGTGTGAGGCTGCCATTATTCATGGGTGATTCGAATAGACGGAGATCTTGAGTTGGGAACGTAATTGGGCGATTGTGCTGAAGGAAAAGGTCAATTGTGATCGTATGTTCGTGGTTAGACTCCAAGTCAAAGACAGGGGATGAAGTGGAAATATGCGCCTCAATGAAAGGCATAATGGATAACTTCTGATGGACACAAGGGTTTTAAACCAAAAAGCTATAGTACTCAAAGAATCGTGAGACTTGAGGCGAGAGATGATTTTATTTCAAGGACGCAGCCTCTTAGGCATCACTTTGGGATCTGCGACTGCTTACGACGCGTGCTATGATTTCACTATATAATTGATACTCAGTTATGTCAATTGTGTCTGTAGCTGGTAGTTTAAATCGCGAAAATTCCACTCAAGAAATACTTCAGCCTTTGTAAGTAATCGGTGTCGGCGGTGTTAGTTCATGTCCCTCACGTTTCCCTAATATCATCGTGTGTGAGATACAGGGTAGGTAAAACTCATCTCAGTCTCCCAACCCTAGCATGTCTGCCAAAGAAGCCTCATACCTTGATAACCACCAAACACGACTTGTCACTGATAAATAACATCATACTATCACCCCGCATCTACTGCACGTCAGGTCACAGCGTTCTCGTGCAATCATCCTCGCGTCGTTTCCAATGGGTCGATAAGACTACCTACTTCAACCATCGTCTCCTCAATTTAGCGCCAGCCGATTGGGTGGATAAATACATTCAGCCCAGCCGGATATCACCAACATGCATCTGTCCACATTGTGCGGGAACATAAGTATCAACTCAGCTGCCGATGCCAACTGTCATCTCGAAAAGGTCAAGCCTACAACAAAACAAGTCAGACACTGATACTGCAGCCACAATGTCGCCCTCCAACCCCATCATCCCTGGCTTCTCGCCCGATCCGTCCATCGTCAAGGTTGGCGAGTGGTACTTTCTCGTCAACTCCACTTTTCACATGTTCCCTGGTATTCCCGTCTACGCCTCCAAGGATCTTGTGTCGTGGAAGCAAATCGGTAGGTGACCCATGTCTTAATGTGTGTACGGTCCATTGATGGCGATGTAGGAAATGTTATTAGTAGACCGGGACAGGTTATTCTGAAACAGTCGGATACTGAAGTAAATCGTATGCCCGATGCTGGAGAGGTAATGCTCGCGACTGGCGGCCTTTTTGCACCAACAATTCGCTATAATAACGGTACTTTCTACGTTGTCTGCACCAATGTTGTGAGAGCGACGGAGAATACTCGTTATGCTCTGCAGAACTTTATTGCTACGACCCAGGATATCTGGTCAGGTCAATGGAACGACTTGATCTGGTATGACTTTGATGGCATTGATCCCAGCATTCTCTTCGACGATGATGGGAAAACTTATATCCAAGGCTCCAAGTCGCCTGGCCCTTACACCAGAATCGCTCAATTTGAGATTGATATCGCGACTGGCAAGAAGCTATCCGACGAAAAGATCCTCTGGGAGGGCACAGGAGGAGTCTACCCCGAGGGGCCGCATATCTACAAGCGAAATGGCTGGTACTGCCTCATGATTTCTGAGGGAGGAACTCACGAAGACCATATGATCACCATGGCCAGATCCCGTAATGTCTGGGGACCCTACGAGCCATGTCCTGAAAACCCCATCTTAGTTCCCGCCAGCAAAGACATGTACATTCGCCATACAGGCCACTGCGACGTGTTTGAAGACGAGAACGGTCAATGGTGGGGAGTCCTTCTCGGCGTCCGCAGAGATAAAGACGGACGATACAACATGGGACGAGAATCACATCTCACACCCGCAAAATGGACCGATGATTGGCTCCGCATTGAATCCGTCGAGGCTGAAATCAACACATCCCGGCTCGCCAGTGCAAACGCAGAGCAGGGATTGACAGCAGTGCAGGGCGTGGATTTTCTGTACATCCGAGACCCAGTTTTGCAGAACTACAAGATTGACAGCACGATCAGTGTAACATCATCGCCCGTCGATCTGTCGCATGCCCAGGAATCACCCAGTTTTGTGGGTAAGCGACAGCGTCTACACGCAGGTCAAAGCAGCGCTACATTCAAGATCAACGCATCGTCAAAGGTCAAGACTGGGCTGGCAGTTTACAAAGATGAACACCGTTACCTGCGGGTCTTTTACGACACCGCTGAAAGAGCGGTAGTTTACGAATTCGTCAATAACGCCAAGGATCTTAGAAAGACGGAACGACGCGCGCTGGACAGGGATGTTGACACCATCCAGTTCCGCTTTGAGTACACTGAGCAGGAATATCGGGTATTCTACTCAACCGGTACAGATTGGGAGCATATTGCGACGCTTGATACGCTTGACATGACCGGTCCAGACTTTGTAGGTCCCGTTATCGGCGTGTTTGCCTTGGCGCAGGAGAGTGTCACGGTTGAAGTCGTCGATCTGCAGGTAGAGTAGATAAGACCTCCCAACGCCAAGTGAATCAAGATTGAATTCGGCTCGGCTACGCTCCGTGCGTTGTATATCCGGTTCCAGCCTATTGGTGTGAAATGCATGACTCTCTAACACATGACTCTAATCACTGTTGGCCCTTGATTAAGCTTTCAGCCTAACATTTAACCGCAAAAGCCCAACAGGCTAATTGACCTCGACGCCCGCGCGTGTCCATCACAATAATTAACCGCTTTTCGCCAATTGGACATGCAAATTCCCCATGGGGATGATTTTCGTTCCTCGTAGCTCGGATAAAGACATGCGGGGAAAGAAGCTTCAATTTGGGGTAGGCCGAGCCAATCGCTGAGCGTGGAGGTCCGTTGGTTTTAAGCTCTCTGATCGTCGAGTCAGTGATATAAAGATACTGCATCTCCCCAGTGTTGATCCCTTCTCAGATCTTCACTCACTGGTACTGAGGAACTATACAGGCATCATGGGTCTTCTCACTCCTCCTCAGCGGACCCAAAAGGTCATTCCTGATAAGCCAGCAAAGGGACATTTCTTCTTTGCTGGTAAGGAATTTGCTCGTGTGCCTTGGTGGAAGAGGTCTAACATGCGCATTTTATACTTTTACATTGTTATTCTCATTCTTACCAACACTGCCAATGGTTTCGATGGTAAACCTCACTGCACCATGGCATCGCTTACACAGTTTGCTAACATGACCAGGTTCTATGATGAACGGTCTTCAGACCCTCTCGTATTGGCAAGAGTACTTCAACCATCCACGTGGTTCCATCCTTGGTCTGTTCAACGCCTCTATGAGTCTTGGCTCTCTTATTGGTCTTTTTGTTGTCCCTTATCTGGTCGATTGGGCTGGCCGTAAGGTCGGTGTGCAGATTGGCTGTATTCTTATGCTGCTTGCTGTTGGTCTTCAGGCTGGAGCTCAGAATTTTGGCATGTTTGTTGCGGCACGTATCATCCTGGGCTTCGGTGATTGTATTGTTCTTGGATCCGCGCCTCTTCTCATCGCTGAGATTGCCCATCCTCAAGATCGTGCTATTCTTGTGACGCTGAGTGGTGCTTCTTATCACTCTGGTGCTTTCATTTCTAGTTGGGTTACATACGGTACCCTTCAGATCAAGGTATGCCATTCCAGCACAGCGAAGAAGAATGTGTTTACTGACATTTTCTCAGAGCAACTGGTCCTGGAGACTTCCCAGCCTTCTCCAGTCCATCTGCAGTGTCATCATCCTCATCGGAATCTTCTGGATGCCCGAGAGTCCTCGTTGGCTGCTCAGCAAGGACAAGCACGACGAAGCCCTCAGGGTCCTCACTCACTACCACGCAGAGGATGATCCTGAGGACGAATTCGTCCAGCTCGAGTTCAGTGAGATCAAGGCCGCCATCGCACTTGACAAGGAAGTCGGACAGACAGCCTGGGTTGACTTCCTCAAGACTCCTGGTAACCGCAAGAGAATCGGCCTCATCACTGCCCTTGGTTTCTTCAGTCAGTGGAGTGGCAACGGATTGATCTCTTATTACCTCAAGGGTATCATGGATGCTGTCGGTATCACCAAGGCTGAGACTCAGCTTGGTATCAATGCAGGTATGAAGACGCAGGGTTTGATCATCAACACCGCTTTTGCGTTCTTCATTGATATTTTCGGTCGTCGACCTATTTATCTTACCTCGACCATCGGAACTTGCGTCATATTCACTTTCTGGACCATTGTTTCGGCGCGATACGATATTGACCCCAACAAGGCTCTTGGATACGCCTTTGTGGCGCTGACCTTTATCTATGGTCTCTTCTACGATATCAAGTGAGTACCCCGCTCTAACGTACCCTGCATTCAGAGCTAACAGTGTGCAGGTCTGGTCTCATGGCCAACTATACCACCGAGATTCTGCCCTACGGTCTTCGTGCCAAGGGTTTCACATGGCTCAACTTCTGTGTCACCGCCGCGCTCTTCTTCAACCAGTACATCAACGGTATTGCTCTTGAGGCTATGGGATGGAAGTATTACACCATCTACTGCGTGTTCCTTGGTTTTGAGGTGTATGTCATTTACTTCTTCCTTATCGAGACCCGCTACACGCCCATGGAAGAAATCGCCAAGTATTTTGATGGCGATGCGGTTGATGTTGGTGAGGTTGCTAGGGCTGATATGAAGGAGAGAGGTGTTATGATGACGGAGGTGGATTCCAAGGGACCTCGTGCCACTGAGATTGAGGCTCGTTAGAAGAATGAGATGCCTTGGTGAAGATGAGGCTGATGACAGGACAACGATGGAGGAAGGCAGCATATCATGAGTATACCCGAGAAAGCATGGATGTTGTTAGTTCTTTTAGTAGCAATCCACATCTCACTGCAATAATCACACAGCTCCCGATTCAGTGACAGTTATTATAGAGGCCAGTGATTAGATATGGTTCATATTATTGGGCCGAGAGATACCTCTAGCGTCCATCCCAGCAGAATATATATACAAGAAACTTTTTTCATATGAACCATAAAGGCCAGCTTGACACTATCAACACACACAAGAAATAAAAACAGCCCCAGAGCCTCTAGCTCTGCCCCCACCACTCCATCATGCTACTCAACCGGTTTAAAAGTTGGACTTGGCCTTGGTGACGACACCGGACTTGAGAGCAACGTTCTTGACAACGACCTTCTTGTTGTTGACGCTGGTAACACGGACCCAGGCAGTGTCGTTGGGCAGCGTGCCCTTGAGGATCCACATGTTGGGGTCGTTGAGCGTGGTGGCCTTCCAGGTCTTGCCGTTGTCGCTGCTGACCTCGACGGCCTTGACGCGGTGGGTGACGTTCTCGATGGTGGCGGCGAACCAGTACTTGGAGGCGCCACCGTGCATGTGGACCTGGAGAGGGGACTTGAGAGGGCAGGCAATCCACTTCCACTTGATGCCGTCGACACCGCCGCCGGTCATACCGTTGGTGAGCTTTTTCCAGGTGGCGGGGGTCATGTCGAGATGGTTCTTGTCGCCGCCAGTCTTGTTGGTGACCTAAACCAGTTAGATACCCACGTATTGTTATAGCTATGTGTATCTTGACTTACCATGATCTTGAGGGACTTGCCCTTGTAGGAAACCTGAATGCAACCACCGCAGTTGGCGCCATCCTTCCAGATATCCTCAGAGACACAGGTAGATCCGTCAATGCCAGCGGGCAGGTCGTAGCCGACAAAGCTGCAGGCACCCTTCTGCCAGCAATCCTCCTCAGTGCAGCCATCGCTGTCTCCGTATCGGGTGCCGAGACCAGTGAAGGTAGGGTTCTTGGAAGTAGCAGCGGCGTTGGCAACCGTCGAGGCTGCGGCCAAGAGGGTGACGAAGTAAGTAGAAAAGCTTCCGAACATGTTTGCGTTGATGTTAGAAATGAATGAATGTAATGTAATGTCGAGTGACGTTTCTTTGTAAATGAATGAATGAAGAAATAAAAGCTTGGAAAAAAAGAATGTGTTGATGAGATTAGATGTTCGTTGGTGGTTAGAGCGTGTCTAGTCTTATATACAATCCCAACATTCCAGAACACCACCAAGTAATTTCCTTGCTGATGAGCTGACTAGGTTCACGATGCTGACGAGGTTTTTACTAAGTGCATCGATCCCTAGCTGTTTCCAATGCCGAACCCATGTATTTCCCAACTGCCATATCTCCAGAATCGGTCTGGACTCACAGACAAGAGAGGGGGAAATCGAAAGGCACAGGCGTGATGGTTTCATTCAACGATCCGTCTAATATCAAGATCGTGTTATTGATGCCGGTTTACCGTGATAGTTTGCGCTACTGTGTTTCAGACTTGACAGTTTTGGCGGGATGCCAATCAAACTAAGCGGGTGCATCCCTGTCAGGCCTCGATAGCCGGCTGCTGCGGAGGGAAGGCCGTTGGACCGTTCGTGCGGCTCCGAAGGGTAGTCTTCTAGAAAATGTGTTTCTATTGGAGCGCAAGGCGATTGTGGATGGTTTAATGTTTTATTACGATACGGTATATAGCTTAGCGTGGGTGTAAGCGAGAGGGTGAACGAGGGTGAACGAGACCAGTAAGAAAAGGAAATCCAAGCCACAGCTGCACTCTAATTGAATGCCGAGTTCCACGGCATAACTTTACCCTGAGACTTAGCATTTGGATGCACTGACTAGATCAAGAAAATGGTTACATCGATCCGATCTCGCAGACTAGCAATACTTTACGTGAGACAATTTGGTGGATCCACGAAGCATTTGTCTGGATCATACATAAACTGACTCTTCAGAGTAGCATTATATCCACGATTAATACCACATTAAAACCGTTGAGATTCCAATATCCGACAGCATGGCATACGTGGGTCTGGCTGAAACCGCGGCTTGGCAAACGAGTTGCCGGGCGATTGAGATCAATTTGCGAGAAGTTTCGGGGTTTGATTGAAGAGCTGAGATGATTTTATCTTTGAGCCAGGGGTTTGGGGGCCTACTGCAGTGATGCGGATATCGCTGCTGACTCTCACATCATGACACTGTCCCTGACACTGTTGGGCCAGACGTATGCAGACAAAAGGGGACATAACTACAAAGCGTTGAGTGAGTATTGTTAGACATGGAGATGGTGGCTACTGCGGCGTACTGGCGGAATCTCGGGAGTTTTGGCAGCTACAAGATGCCCAAGTCAATGACAAGCTACGGATATAAACTTCAGGTCGTTTCGTTACAGTGCGACTGGGATGAGCCCGGTCAAGCTTTCTAGCGGCAATATGCAGGTTTCGCATCGCCAAGCACGGATGATGTGCCGGTGTCTTGGTACAATAAACAAACCGAAAATCTATCGAGGCTTCAAAGATGCTGATCGTCACATCCCAAAACAACCTTTGTGAAAGCAAACCTGGATTGATCAACCTGCATAATGAAGAACAGGAATTGGAGTGACTTCAAACTATTAGGGGGACTGTCAGGAAGCCCTCCAAGTATGGGCTGATGTAATAAACCAGGCACGACTCGTCACCAATGCCGCTTACACAGTAACAAACGATATACTCCGTAATTTCAGCTTCTAAACGACTTCTCCTTCACCTGAAACTTGAAACCCCCTGGCAAGGTTGGGTGACATCCAGTAGCGGGCGCCAAGATGCGAAACGTGGGGTTTTCATCCCAAGTGCTCCCCTGTAGGTTCTGAGATAGTGTCAGCACCAACAGCCTCAGCCGCGAATCTTGGCCAATATCATGCCTTTCTCAGTTCTGTATGATTGAACGGATGGATTCCATGAGAATATCGTTCATGGATGTCTTCATGTCACAGCGAATAATGCAGAATTTGTCACATTTCGCAGGGCGGTCAAGAGAGAATACTGTACTCCCAAAGATTCATTCTGCTAATGGGTAAAGGGTACTGCAAAGTGCAAGCATCAAACAACGCTGGTACCTCACTCTCTATATTGCGTTTTATGGACTGTTCAACCTAGGCAAGTTCTTTCTTTTTTCGCCTTGGGCATAAACTTGCTAATACATTTGCATTAGAATGTCTAACTATTGATATTTCGTCATGTCCTCTTCAAAAGTCTCCCTCATCCTCTTTGCAAACTCGTCATCTGCTAACACCTTTACCCCTAATAGTGCAATTCCCTTTGCTGCCTTGATGGCTGCATCGAACGCGGCAGGCTCCCCAGCCGCCCTTGCAAACCCAGGAGCATGCACGTTATCGGTCGGCAGGGTTGGGATGATAAACAGAGGGTGCAGCGATGGACACTCGTAGCTCACGTTTCCAAAATCTGAGCCACCGCCCGAGATGTGTGGATCGCGCATATCGCCGTGGAAGTGGCTATCAAAGTGCCGTGACATTATATCTGTAAACTCGTTGCAGAGGGGCTCGTTGGAGTGAAGGTCGGCGTACGTGTCCATTCTGTCCAAGTGGTCCATCGTCAGCAATTTGGTCATGATAGCGGGCTGGGAGTATACATACACTGACTCGAACTCAATCTTGCACCCAGTCGCAAGGGCAGCTCCCTTGAAGCAGTTTCGCACCCGCTCCTGAAGCTTCTCGTTTTCTCCCAGAGTGAGGGTACGCACGCCAACCTCCACTACGCTTCTAGCCGTAATGATGTTAGTCATTTGTCCTCCCTCCTTGATGTAAAGATTGAGGCGGTCTGTAGGTCGAATTTGCTGGCGTAGCATGCTGATCGCGCTGTAGGTTAACGACGCGGCATCTAGCGCGTTAATACCATTCCATGGGACTACCCCAGCGTGGGCCGGCTCGCCAGTGAAGATACCTCGGAAGATGGCCACCGATCTACCACCGACAGCCGCAGCGCCATCAGGTTGAGGAATGTCCAAGGGCGTGCTCGCATGAACCATGAGTGCAGCATCGACATCCTTAAATGCGCCGGCACGAATGAGCTTGATCTTGCCACCGCCGCCCTCCTCAGCAGGGCAGCCTAGGATGCGTACTCGACCTGGGGCGCCAGATTGCTTAAGAGCAGCAGTGATGCCGAGAAAAGAAGCTATAGAGGCGGTGGCAATGAGATTATGTCCACAAGCATGACCGACGCCCTCGAGGGCATCATACTCAGAGCAGATGGTCACCAGGCGACCCCCCTGGCCGCACTCTGCGACAAAAGATGTGTCAAGGCCATAGGCATGCTTTTCTACGGCGAAGCCAAGGGACTCCAAAAGAGCTGTGATGTTATCGTGGGCTTTAAACTCTTTGAAGCATAGCTCGGGGTTGCTGTGTATCTGTAATGCGTCAGTTGGTGCCTGGTGCAAGCAACGAGGAAAGCCATACCGCACTGTTGATCTCTCGTAGAGCGCCCAATTCCTTATCGACGGCATTGACTACTGCGTCAACAGTGCTCTCGCTATTGATTATAGCGACAGCGTTTCTCTCCGTGTCAGTATCAGCGATCTGTGTAACACTGGTGATGGTAGTCATCTTATCGAACACGTATTGCTATACTCGAGGAGATAATGTGTATTAATTCGAGTTCCGACGGGGTTGAGTGGCTGCTCCGTGGTCTGCTGAAGCAGGAGCCGGGTTTAGATATGAGTAACAACAACAACATTCGTTTAAGCTTGTCTCCAAAATCCGGAGGAGACATGATCGGCTCGTTATCGCGACCGACCTCGGTGACAGACGGATCATCGTCTAAAGGATCCACCGTCATTAGCTTCGTCGTCTAAAAGTGCGCTATGTGGGCCCTGGGGACCCGCTCACCCAGATACCAGAGATTCCAGTCTTAGGCCTCAACAATCTAGGGTCGAGTTCCCTTGGGATACGATAGCCGCTATTTCACCAAATGCCGCTGGTACCCGAGGCCATCTCATAGAGTGTCCAGATACTGACGTGCTGCCCCAGCCGAGAGTGCTTATATAGCGCATGTTCGAGTACCAATCTCCAGCGCGGGCCGAGCTTGCTCATGATCCAGTCCTTATGAATCGGATCCTTGGTCTCAATCACAGCCGCCAGAAGTGCTCTTCGTAGGTCTTTGAGATGGACCTTTCGTATGGTATGCTGGGCTGCCTGCATAAGCATGGCCAAGACCTCTTGAATGCGATCTTCGGGCATGCCTGCGCATCGGTAATATATCAATTTCCACGCGTAGTAGATAGTCACGAATACCGCAGCGCTTTCAACGAGATCGCATGCCGAGGCTGGATGGTTATCATCAGGCACCGTGATCATCTGGAACGTAGCAGAAAAGTCCTACGATAAAACACTACCAGTCAGCGGAAGTCAAGATGCTCAAGTCCTTAGTTGTATCTTACCGTCTCTACAAGAATTAGCTTTTCCTCTATCTGCGCGTTCCTCGCTTCTGGTCTTGGTGTGCCTGAACATTCATCTGACATGACTGACCACCCAAACTCTGTAATCTGGAACTGAAGTTGGATCATGCGAACTAGCATGTCCAGATGTTGAGCCGAAAAGACATCGTCCAGGCGTTGCTCAGTTGGGTACAAAGTACCCCAGTTCAGCTGCAACACTGGCCGTGAGACCACGCATAGTTGTCGGAGAAGTTTTGGACGGTCCGACATGTATCGCGCGACTTCGCCAGCGCAGCGGTACCCCATTGCATAGACATCCTCTCTGTAAACCCATAGAAGCAGACGACACAAGAAGCTACGCATAGAAGGGGTCATGGCCGTAGTCGACTCTGTCGCTGATCTTGTCAAGGCGTCACTTATCGATGAACGTTGGAGATAGCGGACGACAGCGTGGCTGAGCTTATGCAGCTCTTCCTTATCAACAGCGCGCTGATGGGTGAGGTAGACGTAGTGGAAGTAGAATGTAGCGAGGGTCTCAACGTGGTCGACAGGCTTGGCTGATTGCCGCATAGCTTCTCGGAATGCCGACGATGCCCGAGTGAAGTGAGAAAACGCCAGCGCTGACTCTTGTCCACTAAGAGTAAGAACCTCAGTATAGCGTCGCGAATCAAGGTCTTGAAGCGCGACAGCCACTGCGTAGCGCAAAGCGATGGCGCTGTAAGAGACTTTCTGTAGCAGGAGCACAGGAAAAGACCAGGCGGCGGCCTTGGAGGTATGTACCAAGCAGAATCCATTCTGATAATGTCCCAGAGCCTCATATTCCTCATGGCCAAGAGTGAGGCTGTCATGACCTAGAATATGGATCTGCGACAAACCAATGTGGTTGACAAGGGACAGTGATCCTGGAGATAGGTGCGTCACGAGGTAATCCATGGCTCCTCCATTATCTGAAAAGGGCGCAGTTCCTAGAGCTGATGATTCTGGGGAATGAGCCCATGCAGGAGCCGATACCAGACTGACGGGAAGAGATGGGCCTAGCACCTCGTCTCGCGGAAAGTCTCGCGGAAACTCAGACGATGTGGTATCGCCAGATAGATCATACAAGACAGCCCAGCTTGGTGGATCCTGGCTGTTGCTCGGGGGGCTGCGCTCCTGAACAGTAGATCCATTGTCATCAGCTACAAGACCTCTTCTAGGTTGCGAGATCTGAGGTGATGACGACGTTGAGGATGATCTCCTGGAAGGCGAGGCTACCTCGTGAGTCCAATATGGACTACAGCTAAGATTCAGCCGCTCGCACCGCCGGCAAATGGGCAGGCGCTCATCACACTTGACATGCTTTGCCCTACACGTGAGACAGCCTAAAGTGATGATAAACGTGCATGGTCAGCACGACAGCCTCGGCAAGGTTATCTCACGTTCAAGATCGTTGGGGTACAACTCCCATTTGCTCAACGCACCTAGTCTGGATCGCCCTTTGCTTTGTCGTTTCCCCACCTTAGTTAGCTGTGCTGAATCACCGGGCATCGTTACCGTGGTATGTAATGGGTGTTCCAGGCCGTCGTCTCACGTCGTCTGAGAAAGGTGGAGAGGTGATTGTTGACGACGACGATGCCTGCCAAGCAGAACAGGACTCTCCTTTCAGCCGTAGAGCGTAGACGAGGAGGAGGGGGTTGTAGGTAAAGAGGTGGCGTGACGAGCAGCGCTGGGGAATTTGGGTTACTGGGCTTAAAAGGTGGATCAACTGGCGTTGTTTTAGGTTAACCGGTCGTCTCCGATTACACCGGCTATCAGCTTCGTCGTCTACGGTTATCCAACCTAGCCAGCCCCCTCCCAGTTAGTTAGTCGATTTCGATAAGGGTGGTGGGGTAATTGATAACCGAGTTCCCCTTTGGTCCATCGTCTTGTTCTTAGTATGACAAGGTGGAAATGCGTGAGCTAGTTTAGTCTAGTGTCGCTTCGCATGCCATGTTGCTGGGATAGATATAAAGGATCCTACTCCACCTGTCAAGCAATTGCTCGTCGGTGTATTTCACTAAGTATATTGAAAGACAGCCAAGTGCCACCCGTCACGTTTAACAGCCTAATATCAAGGACAAGATGGCTTCGCATCCGGACACCAAACCCGAGATTGCTGATGAGAAGGCTATGTCGGTGATGGAACAGGATGATGATCTCCCTATCTCCAACGTCGAAGAACAGCCTCTAGTCAGAAGAATTGACCTTCAGTAAGTAGCTGAACAGTGTACTTGAGTACCGTATCTGCCGGATTCCGATTCACTGACACAAAACTCGCACAGCCTGATGCCTATCCTTATAGCTATCTACATATTGCAGTACCTCGACAAGAGCAGTTTGAATACTGCATCTCTCCTCGGTATCATCCAGGATACGGTATGTTGATGTCGATCAGAGACAAGTTCAGGACTGTGACCACTGACCAAATCGCATTATAGAACTTAGTTGGCCAGGAGTTTCCCTGGCTTAATAGTGCTTTTTACTTTGGGTATCTCGGCGCCACATATCCCGTCTCCGTACTTCTCGTGAAGTTCCCGATTGCCAAGGTCCTAGCAGCATCCATGTTAGCTCACATTCCCTCCCCACAATAGCAACCAAGGCTGACAATTATCACCCAGCTTGATATGGGCTGTGGTTCTTGGCTGTCACGCTGCTGGCGAGAACTTCGCTGCCCTCTGCTCCTTACGTGTACTCCTTGGTGCGTTCGAGGCCACCATCAGTCCCGGCTTCACACTCATCACGGGGCTGTGGTACAAGCCGTCAGAGCACGCGAGGCGTCATAGTCTTTGGTTCGTCGGTAACGCCGTAGGATCTCTTATCGGCAGTCTGATTGCTTATGGCTGCACCTTCATCACTGGCGGACCCCTCGCCCCATGGAGAGTAAGCATATTCCTTGTGGAACTTGTTTTCTCATGTCAATCTGACCAGACGTTATAGTGGCTATTTATCGTTCTCGGCATAATCACAGCTGGCTGGGCTGTCGTTCTGTACATCTGGCTTCCGGACACGCCAGCGACAGCCAGATTTCTCAACCCAGCTCAGAGAGTCTGGGCGACGCAGAGGCCTCAGGTGGCCCAGAGGAGTTTCAAGACGAACAAGTGGTCGAATGCACAGCTATTCGAGGCGATGCTAGACCCCAAGACGTGGTTTCAGTTTTTTGTCATCACTACAGTGTCCCTGAGTAATGGAGTCATTGCTAATGTAAGTCATACAATCAGCTGACGCTTAGCCTGCTAACACGAATCGATCTTGTAGTTCAGCTCTCTAATCATCAGAGGCTTGAACTTTGACTCCCGACAGTCACTCCTCCTCGGCATGCCTCTAGCTGCCTATAATGTGATCATCGTTCTCCTTTCTGCCTCGCTGGCCGAGAGATTCCGCAAGTCTCGTTGTCTCATTGCCGCAGGTGCCTCGGCTCTTTCACTGGTGGGCACAATTCTGGTCCGTCAGCTGCCATCCACAAACAATGCTGGTCGATACATAGGGCTCATCCTATGCGCGTCGTGCGCCAACGTATTCCCAATGATGCTGAGCCTCATCTCGAGTAACGTGGCTGGCTTCACCAAGAAATCAACAGTTAACGCCGTCTTCTTCCTTGGATACTGTGCAGGCAACACTGCTGGTCCACAGTTCTTCATTCCAACCGAGGCACCGAAATACGAGGTAGGAACATACCCTCACACCCTCTAGTCCACTTTAAGGCTAACTTACTCTGTAGACGGCTTTTACTGCCTTGTTTGTGATCTTCTGCATCCTCATTGGTCTGATTCTGGCCTTCAGGCAATATTTGGCCTGGGAGAACTCGAGGCGCGACAAGGCTCAGGGAGTGTACATTGATGCTGAGTCACCAGATAGAGATGCGATGTCTGGTGCGGTGATGGAGCCGACTGATGAGACGGACTTTGAGAATAAGAACTTCCGGTACTACCTCTAGCACTCAGGCGACTACTACTCGAGAAATATGCCGCTCCTTGCTTTAAGTTTTATATAGCTAGCAAACCCAATTCCTCGAAGCATCACAAATATCATTTATCTACCTCAGATAAAATATTTTGGACATGCCCCCAATTTTGACAATACCGCTGTAAATAGGTGCGAATAGCAGGCATCTCATACACGGCACGAATATCTATCCACCACCTACATTCACGTGCCCTAGTGTACCACAAGTATAAGAGTGTAAGAGCTATCGGATCTTTCCCCTCCAGTAACGTTTTAAATTCCCCCCGTATCTTGGTTGAGACCTTCATAGCTTTGCCGAGTGTAGCCTCGCCAGCAGGTGTTGCTAGCAGTTCAGACAAGCCATGTGCAACCCTAAAATAAGGATTGCTATCTGCTGTAGAGGTTTCTTCAAGCATACAAAGCTGTCTTATCTCCACTGGCACACCATTAGTCCCTTTGATAGGCAAGGACTGATGCATTGTAACAAAGGTGTCAGCCATTGGCGTGAAGACACTTGATGCTCGTAGTGGATTTAATAATTGCCATAGTCTCATCTTTCCCGCTCCAAGTCGTAGCCATTCAAGGTCTGAAGAGTCCGGCGGTCCAAGAGGCCAGGCTTCCTCCAAGGCACCCGTATTAATGGACGAGAAGGCTAGGATGCTAAGCATACCTGCTGCAGCCCAGATAGGATCCTTGTGCTCTTCTTCGATAGGTTGGCCCAGCGATTTATTAAATAATGAAGTGCATTGAGACCAGTGGTAGGTTTCGCAAAATGTTCGACGACGGGATGGCGTTACTCCAAGGTAGCGATCATGGACAGCCGTCACGGCCAACACACCATGCAATAAGAATGGGCGCTGTAACATAATTGTAAGCTGCTCAATTACTACTCTGGGTTTGTACTCACTTCGAAAGATAGCTCCATTATATGGCTATTGTTTGTCTCTACAGTCTCCAACCAGCCGAGAGACTGCAGAGTTCTGCTTTGGAAACGACTGAAAAGGTCTTGGTCATGAGCAGTGAGCATGTAGAAAGTTGTCTCATCTGCTACCCATACGCAGTTACCCATAGACCACTGTGGTGACGGAATTGTAAGCTGCTTTGGCATGTTCTTGGTTTGTTCCTCGGGAAGTGACTGGAAATCCGGTATGTTGAACCCAAAGTTGCATATGACGCCATAAACCCGGCACTTGTCGCAACATGGCCTCGTTTCATCACACTCAGTCGTGGAAGATAAGTCAACAAAGGTTGAAGAGATAGAGTCTCCTCATTGACTCACCTTCACCTTCCTCAACTTGCAGTTCCGACAACCGAATCGCGACTTTCGACCACGTCTTATTCCCCGCCTCTTGGTGACTGCAATCGTCGGTGAGCTCATAATTGATAAATATTTAATAAACTACTTGACAGGCTCTCGTTCGCTGTTCAAGGTCTTGATGTTGATAAGCCGATAAAGAATGTTCTTGCGGACATTAGCACGTTCTTAAATCCGACCGATCAATAACTCCGCCCGGACTAGACTTGATGTGATCTTCATTTATAACAAGCAAATTCCCACTAACCTCTGCTCGGGATTGCGCCATTTTGATTGGTCGACGATAGTTCCACCTGCGATCAAAATGTCCCAGTCAGACAAGAGAAGCATCTTGAACCAGGTGTCTTTACGTCTAAATCGGTATCGTCTTTCGTCATGAGAATAGTTAACGGTGCCGGTAATCCGAGAGAGCTGAGAAGTATGGCAGAAGAGATAATGAATATAAAAGCAGTTCATGAGCCACGTCTTTTGTTCTACACGAGACAGTGCATCCTATTCTAGTCATCTGAATTCGTAAAGAAACAGTCTTTCAATCATCTACCAAGCTGATCTTTCATTTCTAAGCCTATCCACTCAAACTACCTATCATCATGCGTGTTTTCGTTACAGGCGCAACAGGCTTTGTCGGCTCAGCTGTCGTCAAAGAGCTCTTAGCTGCCGGCCACTCTGTTCTTGGCCTAGCCCGCAGCGACAAAGGAGCAGATCAGCTCAAGAGTCAAGGCGCTGAAGCCCTCTTTGGTACCATCGAGGACTTGGAAGTTCTCAAGAAGGGTGCTTCTGTGTCCGATGCCGTCATCCATCTGGCATTTGTACACAACTTTGCCGATTTTGTTGGTTGTTGCGCCATTGACCGTGCGGCCATTACTGCTATGGGCTCTGCTTTGGTTGAAGCCGGCGGCAATCGTGCCCTGGTCATTACTTCAGGCACCATGATGCTCACCCAGGGAAAACTTGGCTATGAGGACGACGAGCCTGACATGAGCCACCCAATCGCGGCAGCTCGTGGGGCTTCTGAGAAAGTGTGTCTCGATTTTGCCAAACAAGGTGTTCGAGCTAGTGTTGTTCGACTTCCTCCTACGACGCATGGAGCCGGAGGAGTTTCTGGGTTCATGGGCCCGTTTGTGAACGTTGCACTTGAAAAGGGCGTCTCTGCATATGTTAGCGAAGGCCAGAATCATTGGTGCGCTGGTCATCGTGATGATGCGGCTAGACTGTACCGTCTGGCTATCGAAAAAGCAGAGCCTGGATCCGTTTTCCATGCCGTTGCTGAAGAGAGCGTGACAGTCAAGGATATTGCTACCGAAGTTGGCAAACAATTGGATATTCCTGTTATCAGCATTCCTCCAGAGAAGGTGCCGGGGCATTTTGGCTGGTTTCATTTCGGAGCTTTGGCTGACAACATTGTCTCGAGTGCAAAGACTAAAGAGGTGTTGGGCTGGAACCCTACTGGACCCACGGTTCTAGAGGACATCGAAGCCATAGTCGACTTTACGAAGTCTCATTCAGGCCACTGGTAATATATCATATTAAAGACCCAAATACCACTTTTTACTTTTTTATATGCGGTTTCTATATTACTCGCGGCGTGGTCTGATAAGAAATCATGATAATACGTAGGGGCTTTGCAGAGACTATTGACTTCACTAGCCATTTCTGTAGGCTTAGCGCACGCTTAAATCAATAGCTCCAACTCGAATCTTCAGCTCAACCAAACATGGGCCAATTAATAATAAATGATAAGTCTGCTTTTTCTCTTCCCCTTTGTTTCTGCTTCTTCCTGTATTTATTGTCATTCATTTAGCGCTTTTGCTTTACTTCTTTGTCACTAATTACTACTGAAATTCTGCTGCGATGCGTGTCCATACGACCCTGGGGCCTCTAATCCTCAGCGCCGGGCTTTGCGCCGCTCGCGTAAGTGCCTGAGATGACGCGATCTCAGCGAAGCTCATTTCATTACTAGGCTTGCGCGCCCCATCCCCGATCAACAACAGCAACGTCGTCGTGGTCTAGCGAAAGAGACACTGCGACGGCTATAGGATCTACCACTACGGAAATCGCAACGACGACTATTTCTGGAGTGGCTTCTGAAGAGACTACCACTACTGCTGAGTCTGACAGCGCCGTCGAAACCTCGGTGACGGTGTCGACTTCGACTTTTGAGACATCAACCTTGGAGTCAACAACTTTCCAGGTTTCGACATCCGCCGCTGATGCATCAACTCACACGACCGAAGACGCAACGACTACCACAACATCTCCCGCCCAGAGTGCACAGACTCCACCCAACGGCGATTTCGAGGATGCTACCCTCGCACCTTGGGAGAGTACCGGAACCACAGCAGTCCTCGTCCGGGGCATTGTTTGCTACCAAGGGAACCAGTGCGTGTGCGTACCCCCAACAGCCCCGTGCACTTTTTCCTTCAGCTAACCAGCTACAGGGACCTCCCAGGACCGTACAGTGTAAACACGGCCAAGATCTGCCAGCGAGTAGACATCCAACAGGGCTACGAGTACACGTTCGCAGCACATCTCGCACAGAGTTGTACTTATTACGACGCTGGAGAGAGTGAGGACCTCGACTGCGACAACAACATCAACTCGGTCAAACTTTCCATCGATGGGGTGTTTGACTCGGAAGCGAAACCAGTCAGTTGGGATAACCAGTACCATGAATACTCCAACACCTTCCAATATACTGGCCCAAGTATTGACTCGACTGATCTTTGCGTTTCTGTCATTATCAACCAGGGCGAGAGGTACGACTTCCGTGTTGATAGCGTTTCTCTCGTGCGCGGGAAATCGGTGCCTGTCCCCGAAGAGACATGAGGGCTTGGCCCGAGACGTGGTACTATAGGTTTCTCGCTATCAAACAGGCCCATGCTTGATACTACATATCACCCAACATTATTGGCTTTATATTCTCCGAAGCAAGTTATATATTCACCCTATAATATAAGGATATTTCCAAGAATTGGGATTCCGTTGAAGTCGTATCTTCCTGCCAGACTTGAGGTCCTCGTTTACAGGCATGTTGCTGTCATTACGGAGTAGACTACCCTAGAACACTATCAGAACCCCCGTACGTAGCGGAAGCTTGACAGTTTTCCCCGTGGGGTTTCAGTGCGACTCTGAGTAATTTCGGGGATCTCTGGAGATACAGATTTCATTCCTAAAAAGTCTTTAGATCTCTGGCATGTGACACTCGACATGATCCGTCGCTCAAAGTAAGCATATGTGAACACAGGGGGGATTGGCCTGTACAAGAACGCCCTGGACACTGACGAGAACCTGCTCGGGATCAGAGAGCTAATTAATTCCTGTCATAGATAATCGAGTTCTGTCTCGACGTCATTGGTGTTCGCAATGATCTGGATGGGAAAATAGCAGCCTCTCCATCCTCGCGGCCTAAGGGGAAGAGGATCGATCTTGCTAACAATGCTATAGAGCCCAAAATTCCTTGTTCTGTTAGTATAATAGTAAAGTTGTATGTCAGATGGGTTTTTGCTTATTCCAGGCACAAAAGCCCATTCACGCACGACCCTGTCACCTGGGGCTGAGAGACCCTGGTCTGCAGCCTATCTCAACTGCGTTAGAAGCGCGATAGATGCAAGGTACACATCATCAGCCCCCACATACTCACAGATTTAATCAATCTCGACCTCAATAGCCTCTAAACTATTGGCATTAGCGCGGCGCCAACGAGTAATTCGCGTCCAGCCAGAACCGCCTTCGGAGCGTCTTTGACAATTTGACAGCGGGCTTTAAAAAGGAGGCGTCACGCCCCAAAACCCGTTTTTGCGCTCTACAACCTCACATTCGTTTACTTACGCTGTCTCAGCCACTTCCACTCATTTAACCAATCGCCAAAATGGTTCGCTGTTCTATTATCGCTGTGGCTTTTGCCATTCTCGGAGCCGAAGCTGGCCCCTGTCGACCCACGACTATGACGAGCGTCGCCGAGGCCTCTTCGACAATCGCTTCCGATACGACGGTCACTACCTTGGCTACTACTGCAACAACTGCCTTTGTGGAGACGACTTCTACTGCCGTTGCAGAGAGCACGACGACGACTGAAGAGCCCGCCTGCGTCGAAACCCAAGTCGTCGTCAACCCCGGCTTCGACGACAGCGCCAGCAGTAAATCACCTTGGTCCGGCGACGGCTCAATCATCACCGACGGGGCCAACTCCGCCCCCAACGCCATGTAAATCCATCCACCTCTTTCCGTCTCACCTAAACTAACAGCACTCTAGCTCATTCGTCTTCTCCAATGGCGGCGGCGATGCACAGATCTCCCAGACTCTGACCAACCTCGACGGCACCTACCGACTCTCGTACAACTGGGGCGTCTTCTCCGGCGTCAACGTCGGCGCTGGTTTCGGATGCAGCATAATTCCCAAGGTTGGAGACGATGTCTTGTCTGGTGTATATCCCGACGGGTACAGCGGTTGGACTGCCGAGAGCCAGACCTGGTCAAGCGGAAGCAGTGCAGTTGCTCAGGCTGACCTGTCGCTTGTTTTGCAGTGCTCTGGAGAATATGATCAGCTTACGATCAATGTTGATGACATCACTTTCACGAAGCTCTGCGGTCCTCAGGTTAGTTAAGTACTGTGCCAAACTCCAGACAAGGAGGCTCTAGATGATGAACCTTATGTCACATATTAATTATTCACGCGAGGATTTAGCTCTGCGTGATATATTCCTTTCGTTTTTAGACGGAGTGATGCTGTCTAGATAAGCTACTACTATACGTATTATATTAATGAATGACATGAGTCCATCCACGCGCCCGCCCAGAACATCAGGTCCCTCGGATCTAAAAAAGCAGCCAAGAATTACATGAATCTCTCCGTAGGAATGCCGAATAGGAACCTATCCACTCAGTCCTTACGTCACTCAGCGGCTCTGAATAGCCTAATTGAGCCGCACAGCTGACACCGTCTTACCGCCAAGACACCATGATCTCCCACTGCAAGATCTCGATGTATGCTTTTCTTCAGCTTTACAACCCCACGTTATGTGATTTGTAAGTCATAAACGTAATAAATCTTATTGGACGTGGGAGGCAGAATCCAAGAAGGGTAATCGAAGCACTGATCCGGCGGTTTTCCTGCCATCGTCTTATGCCTCCTTCGTCATCTTCGAACGCCATAAGCTTACGTAGGATATCTCATGACTTGGACTTGCGGGGGAGTAAGCAATATTTGAATCACCATGATTTCTCTGTCCGCGGAGAAGGGCTAATATTGCTCCGTTAGCCGTTGGTCTTCAGTGGACTTGATTTAGTATAAATTTAGTGAGTAGTTCATTGCCTGCTATTCCCGTTTTCTCAGATAGAGTTCAGGTCAGGTCGAAGCTCAGTCAATATGAAGCCATTTCAGTATTATATCTATACATCCGTCTTCGTGGGAAGTTCCCTCGCAGCTCGCGGAGGCCACTGTCCCCCTCTCGGCCCCGTCCTCCCTGCACCTGTGCACCCCTCAACTCATTCTTCAGTCAAATCAGCAGTAGCTGCTATCCAAGCAAGACTGGAGGAAGAGACAGCTCCATACAATCTGTCCTCCATAGCAGTCGCCATAAAATCAACCTGCGAAGATGACTACATGTTCGAATTTGCCAACACGCCCCCAAACGTTGATCCTCGGGGAGTTGACAAAGTAGACTCCGACACTGTCTTTCGCTTGGCCAGCCTCTCCAAGGTGTTCCCTGTCCTGGCGTTGTTGAAACTTCACAAGGTTGATTTTGACGATGCTGTTACGAAATACATTCCTGAACTTCGCGCACTGAACAAACAAGCTCGAAAGCAGGATGCGGTTTGGGCGGTTGATTGGGATGAAGTCACCATTGGGGCCTTGGCATCTCACATCGGCGGGATACCAGCCGATTGTATGTATTGTTCCTGGCCAAGAACTGGTACTGTGCTAATATGCCTAGTGGTAACTGATGTCGAGCCTTATGGAGACTGGACAAAGCTGGGCTACCCGCCACCTGACCCGTCCAAAAGTCTCAACTGCTCAGGTCTTCTAGGTCTTCCAGAGTGCACCAGAGAAGGTAATATCCCATACCTCGCGATTGAAACCTGCTGATTAGACAGATTTCTTTGCTAGGTTCGGCGAGAGACCTCCTGTGTACGCAGCCTACGCCGTAAATCCTGTTTACTCAAACGTAGGGTTTGCCATAATGGGATGGGTCATTGAGAAAGTTAGTGGTATGCCTTCCGGAGAGTTCATCAGGAAAGAAATCTGGGAGCCTACTGGAATGAAACACACATTTGACTCAAAGCCCGATGACTCCTTGGGATTCATACCTGTTGATGATGAGTGGTGGAACGCAATCCTTGGCTATGGCGATCCGTGAGTTGACTCAGCTACTATACATCGGGTGACCAACACTGACCAGTTAAATTAGTGCTGGGGAATATTACTCTTCCATTAATGATATAATGGCTTTTGGGGACGCTATCCTCAAGAACAAGCTTCTCAGTCCCGCTGAGACAAGAAAGTGGCTGAAGCCTGCTACGAGCACTTCATCAAGAGGTATCTTGCTTGGAGAGCCCTGGGAAATATTCCGAGCCGATAACGTCACCAAAGATGGCCGCCTCATTGAGTTCTACACTAAAGCCGGCGATATCACCACTTATCACTCTCTCATGGTGTTGATCCCAGACTATAACCTGACCGTCACCCTTTTCAACGCTGGTCCGGAGGTCTCCGGTGGTCTTCTCCAAACTCTCTTCACAGAAATCGTCAGGGAATTACTTCCCGCTGTGGAAGAGGCTGGCAAAGATGAAGCAGCCAAGGTCTACGGTGGTACATACACTGACGCCAAGACGAACTCTACGCTCACTCTCTCAGTCGATGATGAGCCTGGATTCCACATCACGAACTGGACAGTCAGAGGGGTTGACATTGCAGGCACGTATCTCAGCATTGGGCTACCACCGACATTTCCGACGCCGCCTGGACAAGTCCGCTTCCGCTTGTATCCTACTGGCCTGCAGAGTGATACAGAGTCATCTTGGCGAATGATGTTC
Source organism: Fusarium ramigenum (assembly GCA_013186855.1). Classification (NCBI taxonomy): domain Eukaryota; kingdom Fungi; phylum Ascomycota; class Sordariomycetes; order Hypocreales; family Nectriaceae; genus Fusarium; species Fusarium ramigenum. Next base: position 74,152 of record JAAOAT010000475.1, read on the forward strand.
ACTGCTGGGTCTGAGGAGGACAATGAGGAAGCGAATGCGCTCTTGGCCTGGCCTGATGGGAACTGTAATACCTGGGCGTCCTTGGATCGCATTGTGTACCAGCTGCTGTCGCATGATCATTTTGTGTTTACGGAGTCTGGGAACGGTAGTGATAGGAAGGTTGAAAAGCTTGAGCTTGTCGGCTATGGAGTTGAGTTGCAGAAGGACGATTAAGGCAGCACAAGTAAATAGTACGAGTCATTATGGGGCTTCAGCACACAGAATAGTTAGAAATAGATCAAACCAGTAGTTGTTTCCGAATATAACATAATATTGCGTAATTCAAGGGACAAACTGCATTGTATTTGCCTATGGTGGCGCTAAGAAAGTACCTTGCTATAGTATCTGCCACGGTAGACCAAGAATCATCTGAAAATAATTCCGAGGATGTTCGACTAACAGATTGCTCCGTCTGAAATACTCATCAAGATGAAGGATAGTCAACCTCGATCGGCTGAGAAGGCACCAGCGTAGCTAGTGACAAATGCGGCCAAGTCAATCCACAAAAATTAAGGTTAACAGTCTGCGAGTACTGAATCTGTGTATAAGTCACAGGAATCGTCTTAGGTCCAGTGACAGGACCAGGAGGCGTGACAGAGAATGACGGCAGCGGCGGGGTTGTCTTGCCCTGGATCGGTTTATATGCTGGCTGTAGAAGGAGAGGCTTTCCAGGAGTGTAGTCCTGGACTGTGATCTCAGACTCGACAATCTCGACCCAGAATGTAGACACCATCTCCACGGCGTTTGCATTAGGACCTTGGTTACTCGCTCCGACGAGGAAAGCGATGTTTGCTGTTCCACCGCCTGGTGTTGGAGCAAACTGGGTAGAGACTGTGAAAGTGTTGGTCTTGGTGATATTGAGCTGACTGTTGATGTCGAGAAGGATTTGAATCGGATTGTTGAGAATCTCTTGGGTGATGGATCCTTGCTCAATGAAGAGTGTGAGATCCTGAGGCAGACGCGCTGTATTATTCGAAGAAACTGTCTGACTGGGCATGATCTGAAGATCCTTCGGGTTTCCAATGACAAAAGGATTAATTGGTCGCGGGCCAATGTCTGGTGGTCCATCAGTCACGACTGGAGGATTGCCCTGTGCGTTGACGGTAGTTCCATGAGGAATCGATCCAAGACGCACAAGCATATTCCCCTCCACAGGATTATTATTAGTCTGAGGAACATTCAACCAAAACCCAGTCTCAGTATGAATACCCGTCTTGGTACCATCACCTCTACCCGTAGCAGTGTTGGTAACATCATTCACAGTCTGAAGATACGTGACACCATTGATGATAATGTCATTCTGCTGCTCAAGACCACGATTGGGGACTTTTCCCAACGGGTTAGAGAATACGAGATCTTCTTGTGTGAGGTTGAGTTCCAGAACTGAGACATTGGGAGGAGTGGGAGGGGCAGGGAGGACGGGATTGGTGAAGGTGGTAGTGGTGGGGGCGACGGAGTTTGGGCGGAAGATGTTATTGAAGCCAGTTCCTGTCCAGGCTCCAGTGAAACTGGCCAAGATACCCAGAGGAGGGTCGGGGT